>JAHRHJ020000189.1:0-96467 GCA_019776745.2 Taxus chinensis
CGAATCATATTCCATACCTTAACTCTATCTGTAAATTGATAAGCTTACTTCTAAAGATAGATAAAACCTTATCATGTTACATGGGTTACACATTTTTAGAATGTTTACAAAATATAAAATACACAAAATATTTATGACTCAACTCTTGTCCGTTTATTACCATATAATATGTCTAATTTCCTAATCACGTGACCCCTACTCTCGAATTACCCAAACTTTGACATTTTAACATTTACCAGGCCACTTACGACAAATATTTACTTTTTACAAACTTCCTCTGGTACTTTGGCACTGTTACCGTACTCCACATATTGGCGGCACCCATACTGACGACGTTGTTTATTTCTATCGCGCTACGACTCATTATACTTAAACAACATCATATTCCGAATACATACATTAATGAAATAGAAAATTACGGAGGAAAATTTTAGTGTAGCCATCTTCCCCCTCCTAGCTTCTATCCGTCCTCAGAGTGAGAGAGACTATTATGGTGCTTGGAAAATCTTCAACTTGTCCTGGTTGACCCATTGTAATGGGAGAGTGCATCCAAATTCCTTCAGTCAGTACGTACCATTTTCATGCACATCGCTATTTGTAGGGGACCCATCCATTTTTTTGGAAGAAAATTTCTGTCCTTCTTTTTGTGTATCGGAATCATAATACTAGAACCAAGTCATTCACATGAAATGGAGACCACGGATCTTTGATCAAAGTATTCCTTTGCTTCATTTTCTTTATTTATGGCTTGATCCTTTGCTATTATTTCTCTAATTCCTCAGCAAAGGAAGATTGTGACCAACCTTTCTTTTACTGAATCACTTTCAGACATATTTTATTTTTCAAAACTCTCACAGGGGAATATTCAAAACTCATAGGAAGAACTGGATCAAGGCCAAGGCCAACATGAAATGGGGTTTTTGGATCCTTTTGCTGAATTGATGTTTCCCTCTGCCCACAATGCTACATGAATCCTGTTATTCCCATTTATTGTACCTGCAAGGACTGCCATCTTTTGCTAGAATTGGACACAACACAAAATTTGTTAGTTTCAACCTGTCCATTTGTGCTTGTTGTTTATGTTGTTGCCGTCCTGTGGCTTCCAATAGAAAACTTATTGACTAGGGATTCTACCACCTCCCTTAATAAGTGGCTTCCTCGATATGTTAAATTTCTAATGGGCAACCAAATCTTGGTGACAATGCGTTCATTAATGAACCTTTCCACTTCTATCCATGGGAAGTGTTTTCAATGGCCTAGATTCAACCCACTGGTTTTTTAAATAATCTGTGGCAAAACGACAATATAATTATTTGGCGTGATGTAGTTGGAATGGGAACTACAATGTCTATTCCCCACTTTCAAAGGGACCAAGGGGAAGAATAGGCACAATGGAGCTGATGAAGTCTTACGGTTACCATGTGTTGACAAATATCACATGTCTTACAATAATTATAAAACAATCTTTAAAAGAGTGGGCCAATGATAACCTACATACAAGATCCTTCGTTGGAAGTGTCCAAAGAGAAGGCTAAATGTAGCCATTGTGGGAATTCTTCTAGCCAGTTTTCTTCATTGATCATGTCAAACTGCCTCTTGTACGTCCAGCGGTCCTATTCGAAATAATACTCCACTGAGATGAATATGGACGACTGGCTCTGAGTAATCTTTCTCTAGTCTTTTCATTGGCACCATCAGGAAAACTTGATTCATCAGATAATTCCAAATATCTATGTATTCACTAGAGATTGTGTCAAGGGGATTAACAAGGCTACATCAGGGAAATCATAATCATCACAAGATGCATCATATAAACCCCATCATAGGCTCGAGAGAGTGCATCTGTATTGACTGCTTCTCCGTAGCCGATCTATAATATCAAAATTCCAAATTATTGTAGCAAATTATCCATCTTGCTATCCTCCCTGATGGGTAGGCTTATTTACAATATATTTTAGAGCCGATGATCTGTTACAATTAGAAATTGTTCCCTAGCAAGTAATTTATAAACTTCTTAGAGGAAAAATGATAGCCAGAGCTTCTTTTCAGTTACGTATAATTACCTCAGCACTTCTCATTTGTCTGCCTCCCAAAGTAAATGGGATGATTCATCTCCCATTTTCATCTTTTGGCTCAAATTACTTCCTGGAGGTATCTGAGGCATCAGTGTACACAATTGACTGGCTTGCTACAATCTGGATTCTCTCAAAAAAAGGTGAAGGGCCACCAGGCTTCCTTCAGTTGTCTAAAAGCTTCACCCCCCCATGCGCCACGACCTATTTCCTGGTTATAAAAGTAACATCTTTTCAAGAAATGCCCGGTTACATGGTGGGCAATCTTTGAGACCACCACCAGACAATTCTTGAGAAACCCTTCTATAGTACCCACTGGCCAAAACATGAACTCGAATTAATTCATTAAGAGGGAAATGGTAAATCTTTGATTTTTGAAAACTTTATCAGGATCCAGTTACCAATCCATCACTATGGACACCCCGATTACAACATGACCTAACAAAACACCTTTTAGAACATACAAAGAAACACTTTGTAGGGTTTAGTGAGGCTTGTTGCTTAACTAACCTTTGAAATGCATCTCATTTGGTTTGCAGGTGGTCGAACTTGCTCCCATAGATGCAAAAGTCACCAGAAATACTCTGATGAAGTTCCCAATGTAGGTTCGAACACCATCATCAACGCTAGAATGTTGCATGGAGCATTACAAAACCCAAAAAAGGCATACTCTATAAGCAAACATTCCCCAAGGAGTGGTGAACGTGGTCTTAGCGATCGTTCTCTACTATACAACCTTGGTTGTAGCCACTATATCCATCAACAAAACTTATAAGCAACTCCTGTCCAGCTACTTCATCCAAGGAAAATCTGATATGAAAAATGGAAGAGGGTAATGCATCCCTTCTTTGTTGCCTTATTGAGTTCCTGTAATCAACAAACTGCGTTAGCTTCCATTCTTTTTTTTGAGATCACAAGGGGAAACCCATTCTGAATTATCCACAGCAAATATTATGAAGCCTGCATCAAGCAACTATTATTTCTTCTTTTACAGTCTTGGAAAAATTAGGATTCATTCTATATGGCATTTACTTTATGGGCTTAGCACAAACTACGCTCAATAAGAATAGAATGTTCTACCAAAACTACTTGATGGAGTTCCTTGCTATAAAAAAGAATAGTGTATGACTTCGGCAAGAGCGGAAGGTGGATTCCTTCTCACCTCCATCACAGCATCACACCAATATCTTTATTGTGGGAGACGATCATCAACTTCTTATTCAGAGAATTTTATGGGGTCATGAGTTGGTGTCGAATGGAGGATATCCATGAACTGAAACATGACCTCACTTTCTTCATCTTCAGTGTCCACTTCACTGGTACTAGAGTAATCAGAGGATGCCAATCACAGTTTCATCACTTGAGCCACAGGTTATGCCTTATGATGTCGAGGGATCAAATTTATCTTCACCCTCTCTCTACATGTCAAAGGGTCATGGAAACCATTCATTCAGTAGTTCTTGCATGAACTCTCCTTAGCCATGGTCTCCCAGTAGCATGGGTACCGCCAACAGAACCATTTTTCATCACCTGAAAGGCTACCACACATACCACACCCTAACAGAATCGCACATTTGAAAACTACACTTCTGTTAGTTTGCCTTTATTTAATGACCTTAACATAAGTGTTGAAGGGCGATCATTTTAAACCCACCATATTCAGACAGACTCGGTCATTACATTAATCTAGCACCCTCCATCAACTAAGACTCATGAATTGAAATACCATTACATAATACCTCAGCTTGTGGAGCAGAGGGACTGCTCTGCCTCCAAAACAGGACCCTCAACTCCTGCCTTCTTCGAGCTGAGTCCACTCGAAACTCCCTCCTTCTTCTCAGAAGATTATAGCCAAGGTTGACAAATGTAAATATTGCAGGCCTTTTGGACAGATCTTCCAAGATGGAGTATGGCCTTGCCCCTGTGAAATTCAGAAAATCCTGTGCCACACCCAAATTCTTCTCTACGTTTATTATTAGTTTCTTCTTTCATCTTCTTAGGACATTTCCATCTTGATTATGTTTTCTTTCTTTCTTTGTGTTACAAACACAACTACTTCATTAGTTCCTGTCTTATATACTACATCAAATGAATTCACA
Organism: Taxus chinensis; assembly: GCA_019776745.2. Classification (NCBI taxonomy): domain Eukaryota; kingdom Viridiplantae; phylum Streptophyta; class Pinopsida; order Cupressales; family Taxaceae; genus Taxus; species Taxus chinensis. Next base: position 4,172 of record JAHRHJ020000189.1, read on the forward strand.
GGTGCGTTTCCTTTATCATTATCTCCTTACCAGATGTAGAAGCTCTATCTGGACCAATTTATTATAAATGACCCTTCTTATAACAACCATAAACAAACACACTTCAGAAAATATTCTTTTGGACCTATATCTCCTACCTGGAACTAAATTCCTTTCCTTGAAGAAGATAAATAGTTAAATGACCCATCTTTTTGAGCAGATTTTCACACTCAGTAGATGTACAGGAGAAATATTTGTAATCACCGGGAGTGGTTGTGGATTCTGGACCAAAGGTGCTGGTTGTAGGCTCTACCTTAGCCCAACAATTACTTTGGGCCCTTCTTCAATGATTTATTCTTACTTCTTGCAATCTCCTAGATTGTTCAATGGTTAGTTGGGCAGTATACTGCCATCGGTGTCTGATCTCTGGCTTCATCCCAAAATGAAGTGCTTTTACAGAGGAGATTATCCATGCCATTCATTAACCATCCGCTAGTCCTTCCTTCCAGATCTGGGCATCGAAGCCATCATTAGCTCTAGAACCCGAGCATGATAATCCCTATCTTTCCTTCTCTCCCTTTCTCTCCTTGGGATAGGTTTTTGAACTCTATCATAATCTGCATATTTTCGTCTGGTTTGTTCACCAAATTCTTCAAGAAAACGTTCAGTTAATAATCCTGATTTTTCACATTATCACTAGTGTTTCACACCACCTAATGCTGAACCATCCAAAAAGGTAGGAAAAAATCCAGTGCATTGTTCCCTTTCTTATAAGCGCCATTACCCAAATACAAGATCTCTTAAACTCTTGAATGACAGAAGAAGCATCTTCATTAATTGAGCTGAAAAATCACCAATCTGGCACTATGATAACCTCTTCACCGGGAACTCCTTGTGCTATGATTATTTACTAATGCACAACCTTTAAGTTTTGGTGGATGTAATCTAGAAACACAACAACAAACATAACACAAGAATACCATCGACTATGATAAGAAGGAATGATGATAAATATGAAATATTAGAGTAAATTATAATATTAACATGAAATTGTTTCAATCTCACCCATGAGGTACTTCAAGTGTTATTGACTTCACTTTCCTTCCACCAATACTATGGGAGAAACTTCACAATTACACCTCTTAATGGCTTCTTCAACACACCTTTAAACTGATGGCTTCCTTTACACACTTACTCATACAATATTTCTCACTACTTCCTTCTATGCTAAATGAGGGGGGGTGGCCTCTTTATTTATAGAATTATAGGCTTATCCATCTTATCTCTAAGATAGGATAAGAAATCCACTCTGACGAATCATATTCCATACCTTAACTCTTATCTATACATGTAAGCTTATCTTTTAAGATAAGATAAACCTTATCATTTCACATGGGTTCCACATTTTTATACTTTTTACAAATAAAATATACAAAATATTTATGACCTCACTCCCTTTCCTTATTACCAATATAATATTTCTAATTCCTAATCATGTAGACCCTACTTCTCTACTTACCCCAACTTTGACATTTTAACATTACCGGACCACTTACGACAAATATTTACTTTTTAGCACAACATTCCTATTATACTTCTGACTATTACCATACTATACATTATTGGTGGCATCGTACTGGCAGCGCCGTTATCTTCTATCAGATGCTACTACTAATTATACTTAACAACATCCTATTCCTAATATATACATTAATGAAATAGAAATTACGGAGGAAAATTTTAGTGTCGACATCTTCCCCCTTCCTAGCTTCTACTCCGTCCTCAGAGTAGACTATTCTAGTGCTTCGAAAATCTTCAACTTGTTGTGGTTGACCCATTTCGTAATGGGAGTGCCATCCAATTCCTCCAGTCGGTACCTACCATTTTCAGGCACAACTGCTATTTTGTAGGGCCCCATCCATTTTGGAAGAAATTTTCTCTGTCTTCTTTTTTTGTATCTGGAATCATATACTAGAACCAAGTCATTCACATGAAATGGAGACCACTGGATCTTTTGATCAAAGTATTCCTTCTACTTCATTTTCTTCTTATAGCTTGTATCCTTAGCTATTTCCCTCATTTCCTTTGGCAAATGAAGATGTACCAACCTTTCTTTTACTGAATCACTTTCATCGATTGTTTCATTTTCTATTACTTTGACCGTGAGAATATCAAATTCAATAGGAAGAACTAGATCAATGCCATAAGCCAATTAAAATGGGGTGTATCCTGTTGCTGACTTTGATGTTGCCCTATATGCCCATAATAATGCATGAATCCTCTTATCCCATTTATGTACCTGCAAGGCTGCATCTTTTGCTAGAATTTGACACAACACAAAATTTGTTCGTTCCACCTGTCCATTTGTGCTTGGCTTGTATGTTGTTGCCTTCCTGTGCTTAATAGAAAACTTATTGACTAGGGCTTCTACCACCTCATTAATGAAGTGGCTTCCTTGATCTGTTACAATTTCTAATGGACAACTAAATCTGGTGACAATGCGTTCATATATGAACCTTGCCACTTCATCCATGGAAGCTGTTTTCAATGGCCTAGCTTCAACCCACTTGGTTAAATAATCTGTGGCAACTACAATATACTTATTTTGGCATGATGTAGTTGGAAGTGGACCTACAATGTCTATTCCCCACTTTTCAAAGGGACCAAGTGGAAGAATAGGGCATAATGGAGCTGATGAAGTCTTACGGTTACCATGTGTTTGACAAATATCACATGTCTTACAATAATTATAACAATCTTTAAAAAGAGTGGGCCAGTGATAACCTGCATCCAAGATCCTTCTTGCTGTAAGTTGTCCAGAGAAGTGCCCTCCACATGTACCATTGTGGAATTCTTCTAGTAGATCCTTCCCTTGATCACGTCCAACTGCCCTCTTGTACTATCCATCAGGTCCTATTCGAAATAATACTCCATGCAGAATAGAATATGGACGACTAGCTTGAGTAATCTTCCTCTTAGTATTTGCATTGGCACCATCAGGAAACTTGAATTCATTCAGATAATTCCAAATATCTATGTATTCACTAGGGATTGTGTCAAGGGATAACAATGCTGCATCTGGGAAATCATCATCATCACAAGATGAACCTAAACCATCATAGGCTCAAGAGAGTGCATCTGCATTGACATGCTTCTTTCCTGGCCTATCTATAATATCAAATTCAAATTCTTGTAGAAAAATTATCCATCTTTTTATCCTCCCTGATGGGTTAGGCTTATTTACAATATATTTTAGAGCCTGATGGGTTAGGCTTAGTTACAACTAGAAATGTTTTTCCCTAGCAAATAATTCCTAAACTTATTTATAGCAAAAATGATAGCCAGAGCCTCTTTTTCAGTTACAGTATAATTTACCTCAGCACTGCTCATTTGTCTTCTCCTAAAGTAAATTGGATGTTCATTCCCATTTTCATCCTTTTGGCTCAAAGTACTTCCTAGTGCTGCATCTAAGGTATCAGTGTACACAATGAATGGCTTGCTCTAATATGGACTCTTTAGAATAGGTGAAGACACCAGGGCTTCCTTCAGTTGTTCAAAATCTTCATGTGCCTTATTTCCAGGTTCATAAGTAACATCCTGCTTAAAGAACTGGGTTAGTGGTTGTGCAATCTTTGAGAAATTCTTGATGAACCTTCTATAGTAACCAACATGGACTAAAAATGATCTCAACTTACTTCTATTCATAGGAAATGGTAAATATTTGATTTTTGAAACTTTATCAGGATCAGTACCAATACCATCTCTGGATACAACATGCCCTAACAAAACACCTTTAGAACATCCAAAGACACACTTTGTAGGGTTTAGTGAGGCTTGTGCTTCATCTAACCTTTGAAATGTTGTCTCCATTTGGTGCAGGTGGTCCAACTTGCTCCCATAGATGCAAAAATCATCCATAATTACTCTGATGAAGGTCCCAATGTAGGGTTCGAACACCCTATTCATCAAACACTAGAATGTTGCCGGAGCATTACACAACCCAGAAGGCATAACTCTATAAGCAAACGTTCCCCAAGGAGTGGTGAACGTGGTCTTTAGCTGATATTTCTCTGCTATACGAACTTGGTTGTAGCCATTATATCCATCATCAAAACTATAGCACTCCTAGCCAGCTACTTCATCTAAGATCTGATCTGAAAATGGAAGAGGGTAATGATCCTTCTTTGTTGCCTTATTGAGATTCCTGTAATCAACACAAATGCGTAGCTTCCCATTCTTTTTTATTGAGATCACAATGGGAGAAACCCATTCTGAATTCTCCACAGCAAATATGAATCCTGCATCAAGCAACTTATCTATTTCTTCTTTTATAGTCTTGGAAAAATTGGGATTCATTCTATATGGCATTTGCTTTATGGGCTTAGCACCATCTACCAGTTCAATAGAATGTTCTACCCAACTTACTTGACGGAGTTCCTTGTAATCAAAAGTGAATATGTGTATGTACCTTCGAAAGAGCTGGAGGTAGGATTCCTTCTCACTCTCCATCACAGCATCACCAATCTTTATTTGTTGGAGACGATCATCAACTTCTTCTTCAGATAATTTTATGGGGTCATGAGTTGGTGTGACTGGAAGGATATCCATGACTGAAACATCAACCTCACTTTCTTCATCTTTAGTGTCCACTTCACTGGTACTAGAGTAATCAGAGGATGTCTAATCATCAGTTTCATCACTTGAATCCACAGGTTCTGCCTTATGATGTCGAGGGATCACGTTTATCTTCACCCTCTCTCTACCACATCCAAGTGTCATGAAACCTTCATTCCATTACTTTCTTGCATGAACTCTCCTTAGCCATGGTCTTCCTAGCAACATTGAGTACGAAACAGTACCATTTTTCATCACCTGAAAGTCTACCACACATACAACACCCATAACAGATATTGCCACATTTGAAACTACACCTTCTGGTTTAGTTTTTCCCTTATTTAATGACCTTAACATAAGTGTTGAAGGGCGATCAATTTTTAAACCCAACATATTCATTACAGACTCGGTCATTGCATTAACTACAACACCTCCATCAACTAAGACATCATGAATTGAAATACCATTACATAATACCTCAGCTTGTGGAGCATAGAGATCCACCTCTACCTCCAAAACAGGGACCTCAACCTCCTTCCTTCTTCGAGCATTGAGTCCACTTCGTAGCTCCCGCCTCTTCTCAAAAGACAGCCAAGAGTTGAGCATATGTAATATTTGCAAGCCTTTTGGACAGATCTTCCAAGATGGAGTATGGTCCTTACCCCTGTGAAATCAAAAAATCCTGCACACCTAACTTTCTTCTCCTATGTTTCTTACTAGTTTCTCCTTTCATCTTCTTAGGATCATTTCCATATTGATTATCTTTTTCTTTCTTTCTTTTTGTTACAAACACATCTACTTCATTATTTATGCTCTTATCTACTACATCAAAATAATTCACAGGTACTTTTCCTTTATCATTATCTCCTTTACCAGATGTAGAAGCTCTATCTAGAAAATTATACTTATAATGACCCTTTTTATAGCAACCATAACATACAACTTCAGAAATATTTCTTTTTGGACCTCTATCTCCTCCCTGAGAACTAAATTCTTTTCCTTGAAGAAGATTAATAGTTAACTGTCCCATATTCTTGAGCAGATCTTCATACTCAGTAGATGTACTAGGAGAAATATTTGTGCTCACCGAGAGTGGTTGTGGATTCTAGACCAAAGGTGCTAGTGTAGGCTCTACTTTAGCAACAACCTCTTTGGGCTCCTCTTCCATGCTTTCTTCTTGGCTTCTTGCAATCTCCTTTGCTTGTTCAATAGTATTTGGGCAGTCATACTTCACTCGTTGTTTGATCTCTGGCTTCATCCCAAGAATGAAGAGCTTACAGAGGAGATTATCCATGCCATTCATCAACCCATCCACTAATCCTTCCCTCTGGATCTGGGCATCGAGCTTCCTCCTTAGCTCTAGAACACGAGCATGATAATCTCTTATCTTCTCCTTCGCTCCTTGGGCTAGCTTTGTGATCTCGATCATGAGATCTGTATATTTCTGTTGCTCACCAAATTCTTCAAGAAAAATTTCAGTTAATAAATCCCATGAGTTTTTTACATTTTCACCTAGTGTTTCAAACCACCTAAGTGCTGAACCATCCAAAAAGGTAGGAAAAAATTCAGTCCATTGTTCCCTTCTTATAAGGCCATTACAAATACAAGATCGTTTAAACTCTTGAATGAAAGAGGAAGCATCTTCATTACATTGGGCTGAAAAAATAGGAATCTTCCCCATTTTCAAAAGTAACCACCGTGAAATACCAACCCACAAGTACAATCAACAAGACTTATGTGCATAATAATTGGAATCACTATAATAGAAAGTGACTTTACACCTTTCTACAGTAAAATAGAAATGACCACGGTAAACTATGGTAAAACTTGACTTACTGCGGTAAAAACTGACTTTACTGTGGTAAACACTATTCATGGTAAAAAGTGAAATTACTGTGGTAAATACTATTCACGGTAAAAAGTGACTTTACTGCGGTAAATACTATTAATGGTAAAAAGTAACTTTACTATGGTATCTACTATGCATAGTAAAAACAAGGTTACCCTCCAAATGATTTCTGAAAAAGTAGGAATATCTCTCCAGAAAATCCACCAATGAGGAATGGTCCCGGCAACAGAACCAAAATGTCATCACCTATCTGGCACTATGATAATTATTCACCGGGAACTCCTCGTGCTATGATTATTTACTAATGCACAACCTTTAGTTTGGTGGATGTAATCTGGAAACACAACAACAAACATAACACAAGAATACCATCGACTATGATAAGAAGGAATGATGATAAATATGAAATATCAGAGTAAATTATAATATTAACATGAAATTGTTACAATCTCACCCATGAGGTACTTCAAGTGTTATTGACTTCACTTGCCTTCCACCAATACTATGGGAGAAACTTCACAATTACACCTCTTAATGGCTTCTTCAACACACCTTTAAACTGATGGCTTCCTTTACACACTTACTCATACAATATTTCTCACTACTTCCTTCTATGCTAAATGAGGGGGGGTGGCCTATTTATTTATAGACTTCTAGGCTTATCCATCTTATCTCTAAGATAGGATAAGAAATCCACTCTGACGAATCATATTCCATACCTTAACTCTTATCTGTACATGTAAGCTTATCTTTTAAGATAAGATAAACCTTATCATTTCACATGGGTTCAACATTTTTAGACTTTTTACAAATAAAATATACAAAATATTTATGACCTCACTCCTTGTCCTTATTACCAATATAATATTTCTAATTCCTAATCATGTAGACCCTACTTCTCTACTTACCCCAACTTTGACATTTTAACATTACCGGACCACTTACGACAAATATTTACTTTTTACCACAACATTCCTATTGTAATTTTGACTATTACCATACTATACATTATTGGCGGCATCGTACTGGCAGTGCCGTTATCTTCTATCGGATGCTACTACTAATTATACTTAACAACATCCTATTCCTAATATATACATTAATGAAATAGAAATTATAGAGGAAAATTTTAGTGTCGACAGTATCATTACAACAAACTATCTCCGCATTACGTCGTGAGTTGCAAAGTAATTTCGGTTTGAAATTTTAGAATGTGTGGTTGGAGTATTTTATAATATCAATTAATTTATGGTGCGTAACGCCTATAGTAAATTGTTTTTTTGTTTTTAAATTATTTTTTATCAATTGATTAAGTTGTTGTTTTGAAATCAATTATACACTACAAAATTAAAGAGAAGGTCTTATAGTCAGCGTTTAACACAGATCAATATAACTTGGTAAATTAATAACTGGGCACGTGTAATGCTGAAATCATTTAAATGCGTCAAACTTTTCCTTTGTTTGGTAGGTAGAAAACATGTATATAATTACTCTGCTTGAGAGGTAAAGCAATTGCATCGGTGTCCACATGTGTTACTTCCATGTATTGTTCTTGTACATATTCAGGTAGTAGTTGTTGTGTGTGGGTACAATGTATTCCAATGTATTAGAGGCATAGATTGAAAAGACTGAATGGTTTATGTTTGAACTGAAGGGATCTAATGATTATGAACAGCCATGTAGTAAAGGTCAACATTTTTTTAAAGTGGTATAAAGAAGTTTATGACCAGTTGCAGTAGAAAATTAAACATGTGGGAGTTAAAATAAATCCTGAATATCCTGCAGCAATTGGTGTATAACTTCTTTCATTATAGTAAAAAATTAATTTTTTTTGATACGATTGTTTGTTTGTGATGTGAGTGTAGCTTCTTTATTCAAACGAGAGTGATTTCATTGTTAATTGACTTCAATCTTACTGAATTCATCAAGTGCATAAAATGGCAAGGTTCATTTTTTATGTAATTTAGTAAATTATTGATATGCATCAACTTTTCTTTATATGCTGAATGTCTAGGATTTTTAAATTATTTGTAATGTTTTTTTGTTATTTTATTTATGCCTAGGATTTTGTTGAGTTTTTGTAAGTAAAGTGATGTTATAAATGTGTTTTTTCATTTTTGAAGACAAATCATGTGGCAATTTTGTGGCTTACAAGGATAAAATTGAAGCGTATAAATCTATTATACTTAGAACTCATGGCTGGTGTTTTTGGCTGAAACATATTTATCATCCACTCTTTGCGTCAACCTTAAATTGTCCCTTCCTCTCCCCTTCTGGATCAAGGATTATTGAAATCATTTTGATTGTTGTGCTTTTTTCTGTTTTCCTTCAACCTTAATTTTCCATTCTTGTGTCTTTTAGTTTTCCCTTTACTTAAAAGCATAAAAAAATATTGGATGGCTTTTTCCTCCTCCCTACAATTTCTTTGTTAGGAAATACTTAATGCATGTTTGTGGTCTTATCCGGAGTACCATTGGTGTTGAATGGGAGTAACTCTATTGTTCAATACTACGTACCTTTCCTTTCTGCTATTCAACTATATACAGTTTCTTCTAAACCTACGATTGGGAAGAGGTATCCTTTTGGCTGGTTTTTCTCTTTAATGTCATTGATTTTAGTGAATTTAAATATGATTTATGAAATCAATCTATTTTAAATTTAATTTAAAAATGTTTTCTATGAATTTTCAAATGGACATTCTATTTATGGAAGTCTTTTGGACAGTAAGATTCAATGCCTATTTTTTACTGACCAAGATAAGTTGTTTGTAGACACTGTGGATTTGAGAGTGAAGTAGGTGATTGTGACTATTATACAGATAGTTGTAGTGAGACCAGTAGTGACAGTGAAGCTGAAAGAGGTACCAAGTGCAGCCATATATTGTTTGGATTTGATAGGTTGACTTTGGGAGATCAAACAAAGGGTTGTCAAGAACATTTTTTCAGCAATGGTAGTGAATGTAGTAACTCTTCTGGTTGCCTTGCTGAAGCTTGTCTACAAATTTGTTTATATTGTTGATTGAGTTTGAATGTATATTTATAGCCTCCCAAAATATGGAAGATTAGATAATCAAAATTGTAGTGTGAAGATTGATGAATATTAAATAGTTTTTAACTATTAATTCTAATACAAGACCAATGCCACCTATCAACTTCTTAAACTAAATAAAATTTTATTTATAAGAATTATATACAGAGCTGCCCTACGCAAATATAAATATTTCCTACCAACCACTATGAAGTTGTTTGTATTCTTTGGGATTTGAAAGAGCTATTTTATGCATTGATAATTCTTGGTGTCAATGTCACTAAGTCAACCTTTGAATCAATAAGTTGCATTGATAAATTACTCATATGCAACTAACTGCTCTAGCCAGTTATTATCCCTTTACAAACATTTTTAACAAGATCTTTTTATGTGTTTTTTTAAATTTTTTTCCAATCAAATCTCACTTTCTTGAGTTTTGATTTCAATATATAGGTCACCGATCTTGCACGTAATTGTCACGAATTTAAAACTTTAAGAAGCATTGATTTTCTGCCAGCAAGTTGGATGTCTGTAGCATCAAATATATGCCCCCTGACTCAAAAAAATAAATACAAGCTCCAAAAATTCATTAATAGTTAAGGATAATAACACAAATTGGGTGAGATAGAATATTTCATAAACCGCAAACCTAACTGTACCAGAGAGATCAATCTGTAGTTATATATTGCAACAAGGGTAAACTAACCTACACATAAAATATAGAACTGATTCTACTCAATTGATCTAGAGAAATACCCTATCAGAAGCCTATTAACATGAAGGATCCATAAGACATGATCCTATTTCACATTTATGATGTCACAGACTACAAAAATGATAAAAACAATTGCCTCTTTTTTGGGGTTCGTATTGTGGTATCTTGTGGTTTGTCTATTTCTTTTGTTATGGTTACATGCTTTCTGAGGGTGGCAGATCTCTTGGAAGTGATAAGGGCCCCTCTTCATCAGGGGAAGAGCTTGTTTTCTACGTTCTTTTCCCAAGTAAGAAGTTTGGTGGTATAACCCATTTGCAATAAAGCTACCTAGTACAAGGAATCTAAACACATCAAATCTATGAACAAATATGCATTGTAGTCAAAAGACTTTAAAATTGCTGCGAGACAACAAAATTCATCAAACCATTGGACATAGGTGAATCACTGATGTACTTCCATGAAAAGAAATCTACAACTTCCACAAGAATAATTCCATCACCAAGAGTGGCAAACCCATTAAATCAATCTTTGGACATACTTTTGGTGTGGCCAAATGCTTGCATTGGGGAATCACTATCATCAATATTAAGGCAAATAGCCAATGTAACTAACTAAATGTATATAGAAACCTATTTCATTAATCCAAAATAACATTTTGCATTGGGAAAATGAAATTAGTTACTGATTGAAGTGAACAATGAATATAATCATAGGTTGTTTGCCAACAAAATAACACCTAAATGAACATGTTTTCCATTAGACAAGGAAAATATCAAGCAAACTTGGTCTGTATTTACCAAAGAATATGCACATGGGCCTATAACTTCTAGCTTTAATACATCGGTTCAGACAATTATAGTAGGGCTACATGCATGCGAGAAGCTAGTAGTCATTCTCTAGGATGGAATACCAAAAGTAACAGCCCTACTGGAAAGCATTAACCCAACATGGTAGTCAAAGATGATGGAAGTAGATGACGTTAGTTTTCTCCCCAGTTGATGGTGACAGAAGTAGGGTATCACATGAGCAGAAAATTCAAAATAACCTTAATAATAGGGGAGACATCCAACCTCTCCTCCTGGACAATATCTAAAAAATTAGTGATCTAAGGCTCCTATTTTATAGGGTAAGATTGGTTATTTTCCAGGTTGTACAAAACTTCAGGGGACCTATCACCAGATTATTTTAAGAGTGCAAACACCTCCATAGGACATAGCCCTAAGGCTCCTAACAATCAAGGAAAACTGTAAAATTTATCAAGATTGTAGATTACGTGCCCCAAACCACTATTGTTACCATTATTCACATATGTAATATTATTAACTATATAATATAGTAAATAATAGAACATACCTTCAAAAATCACTATCAAAACTCTCAAAATGATCCAAAAAAGGGTAAAGAAATAAACCTTCCGAGGTTGACCTCAAAATGGCCCCTAACACACGAGGAAAATAGTATTTTTTCTCAGAATTGTTTTAGTTGCAAATTAAACATCAATATTACAAATGTTATTCATGTACACATTATTATATAAGGGCTCGAACCTTGCACAATCAGCTAAAAGCATAGGAACATTACGATTGCACACTGGGGGGTTTAAAGTAGTATAAAATGGGCTCCATTTTATTTATACAGGGACAAAATTTTAACTTTGTTATTCAGTGCAAAGGCAACGTGCTATTTTGACCATTACAATGCCAAATTAGAGGCCAATGGAGGTCTGATTTTACAGAACAGATCAGGGATAACACTGAGAAAGCTTTAAAGTTTCATTATTGTTGTAATTTGCATTTGATCACGTGTTTCTTGCAACTATTATAAATAATGGAACGATCGTAATACGACCCAGGGATGTAGGCTTCTGTTCACCAAACCTTGTAAACACATCAGTGGTATTTATTTTATGTTTTTCTTGCAATTGCAATTCTTTAACTATCATACAAAGGAAATAAACCATTTTAATTTCTTGTTTATGTAAAGCTATATTGTACCCAACTTGTAGTCCAGGACTTATACTAATACAAGCAAACTGTCTAAAATCATTTGAACAAAAGTGAAATTTTGACAATAATCTGAGGACACGAGAAAGGAATTTTACATAGCATAATCTACGAAACACTGAATTCAATATAAATAGTCTACACAACTTTACTCATAAATTAAAATGGAGCAACATATGGAAAATTATATGTCACCAAAAATTGACATTAATCAATAAACAAAAGTTACACAGGAAAACAAGAAACCACATAGTTTGGGGTATGTACAGTAGGGGTGTTCACGTTTTTTGTTTGGGGGTGTTTTTTTTGTTGTTATGGGGAGGGGGTGGATTTATAGAACTGTATGCAAATTTTTTCCCTTAGAATGTGGATGGTGTCTTCACTAGCTATGGATGCTTGTATGTAGCACAATGTGCTTGTTGTAGTTCTTGTTGGGTATGCAACATTGCAGAGATTGCGGTGTTGTCTACAGTTGTGGCTTCTGTGCATTGTTGTTCGACACATTCAGATAACAACTGTTGTATGCAAGTACAATTTGTTGTAATTCGGGCTGCTACGGTGTCGAATGTGGTTGTCATGTTTAAAGTACCTGCAAAAGGGGGAGGGCACACAATATGTTAGAAACGTATTGTGATACAAGGTCAAAATGCCATGCAATCAAAATGTTGTTTCCAATTAAAAACTAAATGAGAATGATAAAAATTATGAAAGAAGTAAAAGGATCTTTAAGATTGAAGAGGAGAGAAGTTAATTCATATGATAACTTAAAATTGAGAAGTGTAACACATGTAGGAAACGACAAACTTTTGATGTAAGTATTTGGGCTCCTGCTCATGTAGTAAGATGATTGCAACTCTGAAATTCCACATTGCCTTTTCTCCGAGTTGAAGCATACGATGGACTGTAAATACATGTTGACTCTGTAACAGAGAGCTAAGGAGCTGGGGTAAGATTAAAAAAAAGGTTTGTCAATCATCCTAATACTCTCAGTTATATATACTTATAATTTTTGAGGCCTCAAATTATAGGAAGTATTGGCATCAGTAGGAAAGGATATCTGTATTGTATTTCTTAATATGTCCACAAAGCTAATTAGCAGTTTACAATAAATAGAGTTTTCTACAGTTGTATGTTGTAATGCAACTCCTGAGAACAATGGAAGAACAACAACATACTGTGAATTAGAACTGTGGAATGATTGATGTCCTTTGACTTGTAAAGCCATGATGATCATCTTTATACCCAGCTATAAGGTTTCCATACTCAGCTAGGTGATAAGATCTATTAAAAAGAGAGGAAACATGTATCACAAGTGTTCGTAACTACTATCAATGCTATGACTATCCATGCCACTTTTCAAGGTTGACATTTCCTTTAAAATTTATAGATGAAGTTGAATTTAAGATTGTTGAATGTCAAGAATTTGTGAATGTGGAGAATTCAATTGAATAATAAAACATGTAAGCAATCATTAAGCACATTATAACACATCATTTACTTTGAAACACCGCTTTATTTATAAACCACATTGAATCAATCATTCTATAACACATATACAAGCCAAAAATCCAAACACCTTTATTTATGTTGGTACTGAAAAGAGTAGACATGTACAAGGTTTGAGGATTAAACATAAGTATAATATGTACAATATGAAATGATTCTTTTTATGGGGCACTGTTTTCTGAAGGCTATTTTTTCTAGGGCCCTTTTAGAAGGTACGAAGTGAATGCCTTATTTATGAGTTTTTGAAACATGTCGTTATAACCTTTTGCTTTCATTTTCTTTTGTGCAGTTTGGACAACTACAATTGTTTGTTGCAGCGTTTGTTGTGCCTCTTCTATTTTGTTCTGTGTGGAGTGCATCTTTGTAATGGTAGCTTCATCCACCGTTGCAGCTGTTTGGTACTGAGAGTCCACATATTCACATAGCAGGCATTCCAAAAGTTTGGCATCAAATTTTGTGTGGGAAGCTAGTGTGTAAAAGTTGTCTTCCATTTGAAAGTGCCCTACAAGAAAAATTTGAGTGTTAGTTAGCAAAATTTGTAGTGATTATCATAATCCAAGGCATTTTTTTTATGTAAGTGTAAAAAAGATAGTAATTTGATGTGTGGATCATAGTTGTAGTCAATTTAAATGTTGGAACCTGGGGTAGGATGTGTTGTATGTATACTTCTACTTTTAAGAAGAATGTAGCATGATTTTCTTCATGTAGGCCAATGGGTTGATATTCTCAGTGTGATTGCATAACATGGAGCTTTTCCCAAGTGTGGGACCTTGTGAAAATGGAAAAAGCTCTCCGGATGAAGGCCAGTTCCTATTCCTCTGTTCAGATGCACACATAAAAATGTAGAGGGTTTACTCAAAAACCTAATCTAGCTTTCCAAGGGGACAGGGTAAGAAGATGCATAAAAAACAAACCTAAACTAACAAAGGTGATGCACCGAGGAATGAAGAACACTTGTCTTGCCAATAAACACAGACCATTAAAATGCAATACAAGATCATGCACAGATAACCAAATTTGCAGTGAAAGATCAGGAGGATGCAAATGAACACTGAGAGGGTTGAGAATCATCCATAGACATGCATTACTTGCTCTAAAGATTGATACAATACACTGCAAAATGCCAAGAGGTAAAGTTTCATTACAATTTTGAATGGGAGGTTCTAATTCCACAAATTCACTAGCCAAAGAGAAGAAGGGAGGGGCAAAACAAGAATGTCCAACCTTTTGAAAGAAGATCCCCCTTAAAATTTATAGGAGGAAAATGAGAGGGAGAAGAGAGGAATTCAAAATCTATCCCAACCACATCCAGACTGCACTTAACTCATCTCATAATGGCGGTAGGTAAGAAACCTAGCAAACCCAAAAAGTGGTGAACTGTATTTTGCATTTTTGAAGAACTTGTTCTCACCCAATTGAATATATCTAGTCATAGTTGGGCAGAGGACCTCGTAAGCTTTCCAAATAGTCCAACCTTGCGTGAATCCGAGCACCTTGTGAAAAGTTATGGCGATCTGAATAATTCCCTCATTAGGGTCTTCTTCCTGTCGGGTTCGGGGTTCTCCTCTACATTTGCATCTAGTTTGGAGGATGCCTTGACATGTGTTTGATGCTTGTGTTTTCCTGAAACCCGTTTCTGCCAGTATCTCCAAGATTTCCTTTATTTCGGGTTCAGAAATATGACTTGCATATGCATCAGGTTTGGAAGGTGGCTCGACATGTTTTCGCCCCATGCTTTCCCGACTTGTTTCCCTGACTCCAAGACCCGATTTTCCTAGGTAGTGTTTTGGGTTTGCGGAACTCTCAAGCATCGGGACATCCCTTGCGATCTGCATGCTTCATGTCTCATGTTTCCCGAAACCCGAAACCCGAAATTCCTTGTGTCGGGTTTTTTGACCTCTCCGACATATTTTCCTTTGTGTCGGGTTTTTGAACTTCTCCGACATATTTTCCTTTGTGTTGGGTTTTTGAAGTTCTCTGACATATTTTCCTTTGTGTCAGGTTTTTGAACTTCTCCAACATATTTTTCTTTGTGTCAGGTTTTTTAACTTCTCCGACATATTTTCCTTTGTGATTATCTATATTTACCCGGGGGTAGATATATACAACAATTTGGAGATTCAACAGGATTACCTTCCTGCTAGGTAGAAGATCAGTGGCCTTTTAGCAATCCATTGGGCATGGAGTCATAAACAATAACCTGAAACCAACCTGATATCTGATCCCGAGCCTGATACCGCAACTCCTTCTCTGAGAGCACTTTTGAACTGTAGAAATCCAACCTAGGAGCAACAAAACTTGTGCCAAAGCACTTAGGGAAACTGAAACCTAACTACAACAAGACAATGTGCATACGCACTTAGAGGAATTGAAATCTAGGATAATATTTACAAGGGTAAACCTTTTATTTTTAGTAGCAATGTTTAAGATAGATTCCGTTAATCGGAATCGGGAGTTCTTCTCCATCCAATGTAGACAATTGGAAGGAATTACTACTTTTACATCCCATGACCATGTAAGGGCCACTCCAAATGGTATCAAACTTGGAATTCCTTCTTGGTTTTGCCTGATCTGCATCCCATTTCAGAACTAGGTCCCCCTCTTGGAAGGTCCTTGTTCTTGCTTTCTTATCAAACCATATTTTTACTAAGGCCTGATCTTTCTCAATTGTTTGAACTGCATGTTCTCTAAATTCTTCCAATTCCATCAACTCTGCATACCTGGCCTCCATTGGTTCAAACTCAGCCAACTCCAACTGCTTCATGAACTCCAATGCAGGCAGTTCTAATGATATAGGCAATACTGCCTCTTTCCCATAGACTATCTTGTAGGGAGAATTACCTATAGACCTATTTGGCATTATCTTGTCAGCCCATAACACTGATTTTAGCTTGGTATGCCATGTTGTTTGGTTTTCATCCAGATTCCTTCTGATGATTCATAGCAAATTCTTATTTGTGGACTCTGCCTGTCCATTACCCTGCGGGTAATAATTTGAAGAGGTGCTCAAATAGATTCCATTCTTGATAGCCCATTATGTAATCTTGGAATCTATGAATGCCAATGCATTGTCTGATATGATAGTGGCCGATCAAGGTAATCCCAGTATAGGTGGGCGAGTATGCACTGCCCCCCAACAATATCTCTCACAGCTATAGATGCCATGAACCAAAGGTTAATAATCCTCTTAGGAATGAGGGGTCCTGTCTTAATCAGTGGTAGAACCCACTGATAATAGACATGATATTAGAGAGGCCACCGATGCCAATGTGGGTCAGAGATGAATCATGCAACCTTATGGTCATCCGTGTGTGGTAATATCAACCTCCAAACATGCGACTGCTTAAACGATGCTCCGAACGCTCTCTCTTCATTGCCACCACGGAATGAGCTTTTACATCCACGTCTAGTGCACCCTAACAAAATATGATACCTCGGATTCAACGGTGCAAAGTCATCCCCCTTGGCCCCCCCCACACAACGTGCACGACAGAATAACCAACAATACACTCTCGATGGTGACGGTCATCTCTCTTGTAGGCAGTCTAAAACACTGAGTCTCACTATGCCATCACTCGGCTAGCGCAGTCAGTAGGCTGTGATCCAGTACGATATAAGGCATTCGATACACGGGGCCTAGCCCTACTGCCTCGAGAAGTATCTCCATGGCTCGCCGGTCACACCGATGCATACTACCCTCTAGCTCGGTTATCTAGGTATGTCGCTCCCACGTCTGTAACACTGGTAATCGTCTCTACAAAATAACACGACACTAGTCAGTTCCTAACATTTCTTTTAAAAATCTATCTCCCCTTTTAGGGTTAACCTAAAAATCCTAAAAATTATTCTAAGTGTCATGTTTTTGACACTTTCTCATCTTTTCTCTGCCTGTCTAGGGTGCCTGCACGCCCTTTTGGGCGTGTGTGCCAAATTTTCGGTGCTTATGCTTGTGTGTGTGTGTGTGTTTTGGTGCTTGCACCCTCTTTCTGGTGCCTACGCGCCCTTTTTGGCGTGTGCGCTACACATCTAGTGCTTGCGTTTGCGGGCATGCACTCCCGTGTGTGTGCGCCCACCTTTTGGTGCCTACGCCATGCTTTTCATGTGTATGCACCGTTTCCCGTGTGTGCGCGTGCGCACACATGTGTTTGTGTGTGCGCGTGCATGCGTGTGTGTGCTTTCTATTCCTACGCATGTGCACATATGTGTTTTGGTGCATGTGCCCCCAAAAGGACACCTGCGCCCCCAAAAAGGCACCTGCGCCCCCTATCTGATGCCTGTGCCTGCGCATAGGTGCGTCAATGCAATTTCCTAGGGCTAAAGGCCTAATTTAATGCATTAATGACTCAAATCACTAGGCTAGGGTTTGATACTCACAAGGGGCCATCCTCTGCGTGCCACTGGTACCCCCGGACTGCATTTGTGTGCCTCAATCGGTCTCATGCGATCACCATGGTTCTTCTCAGTATCAGAGCCTCACGGTAAATTTTCTAAACAGCTCAGTTAAAATAAATTGGTCGTGATGTTTTTACCCCCCTGGTGGGGTATATTAACCCATTTTTCACTGTCAGGAGGGTCGGGAGGCCCGTTTTGATCGCAATTCTCTCCTCTATTCACTGCGGAATAATTATTTTTATTAAATAATTATTTTTCTCTTATTTTTCACCGTATTGGGGCATTGTTTGCTGTTTGATACCCCCTTTCTTCTCCCTTGAAAATTTTTATTGTTCCCTGGTGATTTTTATTCTTCTTCACTCTCATAAATAATTATCTTTCAAATAATTAATTTTTCTTAATTTTTCCACTAAACAAGGACATTATTTGTCATTTGTTTCTTCTTTCTTCCACCTAGGGCACTTTCTGTTACCCCTAGGCCCTTCGCTTTTTTCTTCTTTTTTCTTCTATTGTTCACCACAATTTGGAAAGCAAAAACAATAAAAACAATATATATGTTTAAAATACAAAAATAGGGCAATTTTTTTTAGAAAAATCCTAAAAAGTAAAAAATCCTACAAAAATGGTAACTTGCTTATTACGGCTGAAACGTTTGTCTTGTGCATGGTATTTTCTCCATATCCTGTTGGTTTGTCTCACATCTTCCTTGATTAATACGACTCACAGATCACTGGATTCACAACCATTCACAAAGCTAGCTGCTTGCTTTGTCTGTACTCTGGGGCACTTTTTTTGCCTGGTGTTGTTTCGTTGCGCACAAATGCTTTTCATGGACCCCATGTCCATTGTCATTTCCCCTTGCATGTATCCTTGCTCGGGGCATCATTTTTAACCCTTTTCGTCAATCACGAACTTGTGGATCTCTTCAGCACTGATAACAAAACATTTGTACAACTATCTTGACCGTTGTTGGGTTGGATATGTGCGTTCGTACTTGTTTTCCCTGTTAAATGAGCTTGTTTCCTTCTCGTATTGCATTGCATTATTGTATGTTGCGTGGAGTTGGTATTTTCAGCAATGGACAATTGTTTGTAGTATGGCTTTTCATGTCATTCTACCGTTGTCGTATGCTTATATTTTTTTATAAGGAACGATGATGTAGTTCCTATGGCAATATGATGATATCCAAATTGTTCTAATCAACGGCGGCTAGAGGCTAAGTTCTTCTCTCCTCTCCTCCATATTTCTTCTACTTCACTTTCCTTTCACCCCTAATCTTCCCGCTCATCGGGGCATCCTGCCCCTTTCGCATTCTTCTGCCTCTCTCACACCTTTTTCGATCGTCGATCGGCTTCTTTCATCACCCCATCAGCACTCGAGGGGGCATCTCTCTCTCCTGCTAATTTTTCTTCTATCCCTTCAAATTTTTCTTCCATCTACTATCTTTGAAGTGGCATCACTTATGCCACCCCAAAGAGGGGCAAAATGTAGACACCTATAATTACGCTCGAGCAATTTAAATATTTAAATTGTGCTAATTATCTCCTTTCCTGCAAATTGACGACATATTGTCAATAACGCTCTTCTTCTCTTCCATTGTCGTTAATTGATTACATTGCGCTAATTAATTAAGTCACCTATCCAACACGTACCCTAATTAACGACCCTTCGTTAATCAACACCTACTATCTAGTCTAATTAATTATTATTAATTAATTAGCCTCCCTTCTCATTAAATCAATAAATCACTATTTAATTGGTTTAATCCCCTCCTAATGGTCCAAATCACACTAAAATCCATCTAAAAGCTTATAAAAGCTTGCACATGTATTAATTAATCATCTTGATTAATTAATACACCCCCTTTATCCACATGAGCCACTAAGGGACAAACTAAACCCTCATAAAGTTAACTCAACCCCATCTAAACCCCCCCTATCCATAACTAACTCTACATCTCCATTAATCCCACATTCATGAGGATGTGTTGAATCCTTTATCCTTTGGGCTATATAAACAACCCTCCCTCTACTTCTACATCTACACCTAAATCTCTCAAGAGACAAAAGAAAGCACATAGTTTCATACTAATAGCCTTTTGTCATTCTTGAAGAGCTAAGCCTCACACCCAAGCATCCATTGAAGGATCAAAGCAAGCAAATATAATTTGATTGCCATTGAACTACTTAGGTTCATTTTAATGTTAAATTAGGCAATTAAGGAGAATAGAGTTCATTAATTTACATTATGTTTTGATCATTTCAAATTTATACTGTTGAAGGGTAGGAACCCTTGCTTATTTCTTCATCATGATGGTGCACATTTCTCATTTCTAGCTAGGTTAGGAAGCTATTTCTAGGTGGTAGTTTCTTTCTTTAAATTTAGCTAAATTGTAGAAATACTTGCACATAATTCACAACAAAAGAAATGGAACCTCACTCCCATAGGCTCAAATGCAACTACTCATTATGGTAGAAATAACACCAATTTTCTACGATGTTTGCATGGCTTCAGCTTGATAGGTTTCCAGTTCTTTATTAAACTCCTCCACAGACTTCTCTGGTGCTTGGTTTCTGTGACCTTCGGCCCTTCTTCTAGTGGCCACGTCCATCGCCCACTACCACATCTAAATTCCATCAGGAAAGAGTCTTGGGTTCCGACTTTCAGGATGAGAACAATCTTCAAAGGTCCTTTTGTGAAAAAATAAGACATTCATTTCAGACATAAAATTGATTGGAAGGAGCAACATTCAACGGACATGAGGCAGTGGCAGTGGGGGAAATTTGCGGCGGCCGCAAAAACACTGGGTAATCTTTATCCGTCTCATAAGAAGGAACACTATGTAAAAAAACTATTAAAAATGTGAAAATGTCCAGACAGCCGTCAAACTGTCAACATTTTTAGGTACAGTTGCAGACACGTTTGGAGGTCCTTTACCATAGGTCAAGAACCGCCTTCGTCGTAAAAATACTCCATTCCCACCATATCTAGGCTTACTGCCACACATTTTACAGCAAAAACATATGTTACTTCTCTTGGAGGATGAAAGTTTTAGTAATTACCCCATTACGGCGGAAAGTGCTTGGAAAAATTACGAGGACTAAAATGTAGATCTAAATAAATGAGTATAGCCAATACGTTACACATATGATATATGTAAATAGATACTCAGCAATTGGATTTATCTATATCTGATTGAAAACTTTTTTGCAATTTATTTCTAGATTTGCCCAATTGAAGATTGTCATTTAATCACAAAATTGAGCCTTTTAAATCGGAAAGATTATTTGGTATATTTCTTCTAACATTGACATCACGAGGCCAAACATTCATAACTTCAGATGTAATATCTTAGATTCTATTTCCAAGACTGTGATTCAAATTGAGAGATCAATATCTACTGATACACTACTTTAAGTAAGATTTAGTAGTCTTGACATGGCTCCTCTGCCTTCTATGGAACCTAACATCCTCTGCATGTTAATTCAACCTAAGTTTACCTCGTAAACAAAAATAATAATACTCTAGAATGTTTTCCATCTACACGACACAATAAGCAACCTGTAAAAATTATAGAGTACCAAAAATAAGTTGCACAACTTGGTTTATAACAGGAAAAACATCGAAAAAGGAAACAAAATACTCATACCAATAATGTAATTGTAGACTTTACTTGCAAAGTTCCAGAAATGAAACCTAAATATTCCATTTTACCAGTTAAACAACAAAAGAGCTTATATACCCTCCTTCTGCCATGTGGTCTAGATTAATTGTTACAAATAGCATTTGGCTTCTAGGCTTGAAAAGGAATTCAAAATTCCTTGTAATTGGTGGCTATTTAAGATAATTAGGAAGTGTAGATTTTTTGATTTAGGATCACATGCCAACACCCCAGTTTGGTATATGAAGTATGCTTTTGTGAAATCCTACAACGGGAATTTCATTGCATTAATCCTAAATCATGAGTGTAAGAAAATTGTATCTCTGGCTATCCGTCTTGATGGCTATGCTCAATTGCTGATGCCAATTGCACTTAACTCGTACACATGAATATTGTGGAATATAAATAAAAAAACTTTGAACTTTAACATGATATCACTCGTAGATTGGTTGATGAATTATAAGAGTACCGTCTTAGTGCAGAGAGTACATGTGATAAAATGGCAAACCACATGAACATTGATTTTCTTAAGGATGAGGATGCTGGCAAATGCAGATGACTGAAGGATATTCCAAAGAAAATTTATTTTAATTAATTGTAGGCATAGGTTTTTATCCACTATGGGACCTTCCAAACTTGTTAGGAAAATTTTTGGGAGCAGCAAGGTGTTTTACAAAATGGTTACCTTGACAAATTGTTACGTTGATTTTGGAAGTACTTTTTGCATATACATAATACTTACGGCAAAATAGTTTAAAGTAAAGATTTTTTGAACATAAATTCTGCAATTATTGTAATTTGAAAAGATTTGATTTCTGGTAGATAGGATGATTTTAATACAATTTATATTTGTTAGCTATAGGTAGAATCCTATAAATGGGAGAAAGCCAGTAGATGACCATAAGGTGAAAAGGCAATGGTCTTAAAGTTTGGGTGTAACTAGCACACCAACTTGGTCTATGAGACACATGAGAGATTACCATAAGATTATTTTTATAATGTCTTCAAAATTATCACAACGTAAGTATGATTATATCCAGTTCGAAAGGCTTGGATAGTACTTGGGCAATAGATTGTCCTAAGATTTACATGATTTGGTTTTATTCTTTCATAATTGGGGCTTCAAGGACGACCCATGCACCATTACCAAAAAAGAATGCTGAAACTTTACTATGGTTCATGACCTATGAAGCGTTTCCAATGGCCAAACATAAATAAACATAGAATCTTCATCTTTAAAATGGGAAGGTTAATTTATTTTGGGAGCTTGTGGAGAGGGGACTCAGAAGTTTGCAGTACTCATAACCATTCAGTGATTTTTCTTACAAACTAATACCACTATTTTTTTTTGTTTTTTTTTGTTTTTTTGTTGAATGGATTGTTGAATGTTTTGCAATGTGGAGATTCATTTGAATTATAAAACATGTAAGCAATCGTTAAGCACATTATAACACAACACTTTATTTATAAACCACATTCAATCAATCATTGTATAACATATATACAAGCAAAAAAACCAGACACCTTTACTTGTGTTGGTACTGAAAAGAGTAGATATGTACAGGGTTTGAGGAGTAAACATAAGTATAATATGTAGAAGACGGAATGATGTTTTTTATGGGGTACTATTTTCTATAGGCTGTTGTTTCTAGGGGACCCTTTTAGAAGGTAAGAAGTGAATGTGTTAATTTATCAGTTTTTGAAGCATGTCGTTATAACCTTTTGCTTTCATTTTCTTTTGTACATTTTGGGCAGCTACAATTGTTTGTTGCAGTGTTTGTTGTGCCTCTTCAATTTTATTTTGTGTGGAGTACATCTTTGTAATGGTAGCTTCATCCACCGTTGCAGCCATTTGGT
This sequence comes from Taxus chinensis, assembly GCA_019776745.2. Classification (NCBI taxonomy): domain Eukaryota; kingdom Viridiplantae; phylum Streptophyta; class Pinopsida; order Cupressales; family Taxaceae; genus Taxus; species Taxus chinensis. Next base: position 27,775 of record JAHRHJ020000189.1, read on the forward strand.
ACTGGGAGTCCACATATGCGCATAACATAGATTCCAAAAGACTGGCATCAGTGTTTGTGTGGGTAGCTAGTGTGTAAAAGTTGTCTTCCATTTGAAAGTGCCCTACAAGCAAAATTTGAGTGTGTGTTAGCACAATTTGTAGTGCTTATTATAGTATGAGGCTTTTTTTAAGGTAAGCGTACAAAAATAGTAATTTGATGTGTGGAGCATAGTTGTAGTCAATTTAAAAAAACAAGTTAAGGTTAGATGGAGTATTGTACCAATGACACAGGTGAAATTCGTGGTGGATATGTGCTTATGTTGGAACAAGAGGTAAGATGTGTTGTAAGTATGCTTCTGCTTTTAAGCGGAGTGCAACATGATTTTCTTCCTACAAGTGCTTGTAACGGGTGTATGAGAATGCTGGGAAAATGTGGAGGTCGGAAAGGGCTCGTACTCGGGATAAGGCTGTGAAGGTTAGGCCTTGTCATTCTCTGCAGCCAATGTCAATTCTAGCTTTATCAAGTGTCAACCCTTGGGCTTTATGAATAGTTAGGGCCCATGCCATTTTTAAGGGCAGTTGTCGGCGGTTGCTTCTTGTAATAGGCGGGACTGGTATGTACGTAGGATGCATTGGGTCCCAGGCTGGGCCTTTGTAGCTTGGGAAGTCGACTACGACATATAAAGGCAAGATGGGGGGCGTGGTTGCTTGTTCGTATAACAAAGTAACAACTTTTCCTTGTGCACCATTTACAAGGCCACTTTGTACCCACCGATTTGTTGTCAACATTGCTTGTTCACCTTCATAGAGTAGTAGGTTAGCCTCTAATTGTGTGCTACTGCTTTTCCCTGCATCTCTTTGTCGTGATTGTTCAGCTATAGCTATAACAATTGGCGTGTTGAGGGCCCGCATTATGTATTTGTTATGCACGGTAACTAATGTGTTTGTAGCATAAAGGTGTGTTGCAGTTTGGAATGTTACTTGCTTTGTAGGGCTGATATTTATAGGAGTTTGCGACATTAGTAGATTCCAGTCCTGCTATGTAGCAAGGGTGTTTCTTACATTTAGTAGTAGATTCCGGAAGTTGTGGTTTGCAGGGGTGGCTCCTTGTTGGTGGAAGTTAACTGTAAGCATGACTGTATTCCTAAAAAGTGACCATAAGATATGCCCGTAGGTTCCTGAAACGTACAAGGGAGTATCTTTAATTGGAGGTAACTGGTCAAGGTCTCCAACTAGAATAATGGAATGCCCTCCGAAAACTTTGCATCTACAAGCATGAAATGCTTCCTGTAGGTGGCTATTTATGTTGGATAGTAGTTTTGGGCTGATAAAACTCATTTCATCGATTAGTATGTATTCCACATCTACCATAGTTTTTTTGGAATGTAGCGAGGGTTTGGCCTCGAAGAGGAGTAACTTCAGCTATAGGTATGTGTAGGCTAGTGTGTATTGTTGTGCCTGAAATGTTGAATGCTGCTAGTCTTGTTGGAGCTAGGAGGAGTAAGCAGCTGGAATGGAGGTTGCTGCATGAGTGGAGCGTTCTTGAAATTTCTCAGATCAAATGTGATTTACCGGTGCCAACTGTTCCTTGTATTATCATGTATAACGGGGAGATATGTGGTTGTGCATTTGCATGGGTTAATATTCTTTGTAATGCATCTTGTTGTTCTGGCGATAGGGCATAACTATTTATAGTAGGTAGGAAGAACGATGCAGCTATTTTGGTGGTTGAGCGAGCAATGTCTATGAAGTCTCCCCCTATTTCATGTAAGTGGTTGCCAGTAGTAGCTTGTGGCCAACTGTGTGAAAGATCGAAATCACACTTCCCAAGTATGCCTAGGTCATTGATGTTGACAACCCCTGTAGGATGCAAACTTGAAAGCACCTCCCATTCATCCATTTGAGTTGTGGTAGGCACATTGCAATCGCTCTTAGAGCTAGTGGTTGGGTTGTTTACTGTTTGGTGGGGCGTAACCCCATTGTTTACTATACGTGCCATGCCTGATAGGTTGCAGAGAATGTAGCCCATTGAAGCTGGAGTGTTTCTGGGGATGTGCCAATGTCATATGGAATGCATCGAAAAGATTTGTACAAGAGGAGTTCCGTGAAGCAAAAAGTGTTGTATGAAGGTGAGCTAACAACAGGTATGGTGATTATTCGGGGAAACACTCTAACAATAGCATGCTTTTGGCATTCTTTCCATGCCTGTGATTTCCTACGCTTGTCATAGGCCCATGAATGAGCGGCTTCTATTAAACTGTAGTTGTCTAGGGCAAGATGCCGTGCTATGTAGGCATCTGTAAATGGTGTTGTACATTTTTTGTAGGAACTGGACTTTGAAATTTGCCTGTAGATGGTTTTCCCCACGGATAGTGTCACAAACACTCGGCTGCACACGGTAAGTGGCAATTTTAGCAGCATGTGGCAAGTTTCTTATGCGCCTATATCCCGGTCAGCTATTGTTTCAAAAAGTAGTTTACTGTATGCTGTGATGACATTTTTTTCAGGTTCTGTGCTTGCTGAGATTCTGAAAAGCATATGGTGTTATGTTTCCGACTTGTTCTTGGCTTTGGATGCATATTTTGCTATGTATTTCACAATGGCATGATGTGAAACCATGGGCTGGTAGTCGATGTTGGCCCGCCAGGCAGTTATCATATCTTTGTTGTGAATATTTAACCTGTCATCGTTACGAGCTGGAGTATAAACTTGCTGTCCCTTGTGTGTCTTAGGCATAATGGGCGACTCAAGTTGTATTGCCATGGCATTTGTAGCCTACAATGTAATTGGTTTCTCTTTCCTTCATAAGCATGTAGTTGTAAACATTTGGTGTGGTGTTGAACCGATTCCACTAAAGCTCTGTAGTCATTATCGTAGGTTAGTCTTGGTGTCAAGTATATTTTTGATGAACGTAGCAAACATGGATATCTATTGTTGCATAGGGGCAGCGAGAAGCAACTTTAAAGCTTTGAAGTGGGTTCCAACACTGTGACCCTAGATGTCAAAGAATGATTTTGCAACTTGTATGAGCACTGGGCGTTCGCCCAATCTCGGTTTCATATTGGATTGTCAATGCAGAGTCCAATCAAACCATGAATATTGTGCAGAGCCTTTGTGCTGCCATTCAAACCCTAGTATAGAAAGTGTGGTAGTATGAAACAAGCCGGGAAAAGAGTCCAAATAGTTGGTCACTACCTAAGCTGTAAAGGGTACATGACGTTCCCTGTACCAAAAGTGCTGTTGTGTGTAGATATCTTTTCTCAAATTTCTTCACGTAATATTGCCAAACTCGCAGCCATATATGTTCTGTCCAGCCGGAATATGTATTCATTGATGTTATTCCGATTTTCTCCATCTTTTGTGGGCAGCAGAAGGGCTGGCTGGCGGCAAGGTCCTGGCATTAAGTGGTTCACAGTCCTGGCCCATTTCGTATCACAACATGGTCAGGGTAAAATAAGGTTTATGTTCTAGCTGGGAAATCAGTCGTTAAGTCTCGGTTCATTTCTTGCATCGTTCAAAAAGAACGGTGCCTCTTAGGGGGAGGAAAACTGCCTGAGGCTGTTGGCCTATTTGTTCTCTGGGCAAGGTTTCTAAACAATGTTGCGGAGAAAAAAAAAGGTGTTCTATTGTTGTGGGCGTTTTTTTGTCTTCACTCTGTTGTTTGGCAAAAAAAGTTGAAGTGGCTTGACCTTCTATGGCGCATCATAAGATGGAGTTAGAAAATATCGGAAATGAGGATGGCTTTCCAATTGCTGTTGTCATCGTAACGCAGCAGATGAAGAGCAATTCAGGCATTTCGTTGCTAAGCTGCGGGCTTGCAGAACATAGCTGAGCCCGAGGGAATAGAGTGGGAAGGCCATTGAGAATAACCCCTCATTTTGTATACTCGTTATGGGGTTTTGAACTGTTGGGCCATGTCAATTTGATGGTGGGTGTGGGTTTGAATGTTTGGTAGGGCATAGGCCTAAGTATTGGGCACCTCTTTATGCCAGTGGGGGGAGGCTTGCTACAAATTATGTTACATGTGTTTCGTCAGTTGAAGGTTCGGTGTCATTTTGGTCAGGTGCTGGGGGGTTGGTGAATTGGTGTTTCTCAAGTATATTCGGCTGGTAGGGCGGATTAAGATGTTGGTTTGTAGTATTGGTAATTGAAAGGGAGGCTTCATAATGATGATGTCGTGTAGATGGGGTGATGTTGGATTTTGTACGAAAGGGCATTTTGGATATGCTTGCTAACAAAACATTCATATGGTTTTCCTTCCAATCCTAATCTTAAGGATTAAAATTCTATGGTTTTGGGGTGGCGGGGTAAGAATCGTAGTATGGTGATGGATTCTGGGGGAAACTATGGTGTGGCCGATGTACATGTATTGACCTTCCATGGGCGTACTGACTTGTAATAGACACCAGCTACTCTAAGCTATCACGCATTTCCTTCCTCTACTTGGGTTAAATTGATAGCTCTATGGGTTGAGGGCCGGGGTCCATATTATTCCCATGAGAACAAGCGAATTTCCTTTGTTTTTTGAAAGAGCACCACGAAACTATTCCTTTGGGGTGAGTCTTGACTGCAATTCCTGGTAGCGTTCCTTGTCAAATTGAACTAGCTTCTACCAGGAAGGAGAGATTCTAATCAGGTTTTGGAATATGCTGAATGGTGTTGAAAGGGGACAAAGTAGGGGCTTTCGTGTAAAGGGCAACTTGGGGTAAGGGAATACAGTTTTGGTTGTTGCTTGTTGTGGCGGGCCTGTTTGAGGGTATCTTTGTGAACTACTATACGTTGGGCGGCGTTTTGCATTTATAGCTTGTTTGTTTGGTTAAATGCAGGCAGCGCTGACATTGTCCATTTTTTGGTGTGCTAATGCAATACCTACAATAGCAAAACATGGACGTTCGATCCTATAAGGCATTTTACATTTGTAGTAATTGTACTTCAACTAATAATAACCGCTACAAATTTATTTGGATGGAGCTTTTGTATAAAATTCTAGAATGGGAAAGAGAACAATTTACAAAACTTGCCTTAATGATCACGTATAGGATGGAGGCTTTACTGACTTTTTCCATCGAATGCTAACTAAAGGCTATAAGATTTTTCCTTCATTGGCCTAATATTTTAAATCTTTTAAAATGCTTAGGTTTTCGGGGTTAGCGGGTTAAGAACTGTAGTGTGAAGAATTATTAGGATTTTAGGGGTGTTTTAGATTCAAGTAAATTCTGCCCGTAATATTCCTTCCGTTATAGTGTCTTATTTTTTTGGTTGCAGTTATCTATAAGTCTATAGGTAGCTTAAATAGGTTTCTGAGTAATGTACATTCAAATTTTGTAAGTCAATTTAAACATTCTATAACTCCAAACCTTGATTTAAACTGAAAACACTTTAGATACGTCACGTCAACTTCATTTTATGAAACAAGAAATTAAAAACTAAAACCAAACATAAATTGAAATTATCTCAAAGCACAACTCTAATTTTTTTCTTCCACACTGGCAAGAGAATCAAATTTTGAAGAAAAGCTCCTAATTATTCAATGAGAGACCTTCTACTCTTCTACTCCTAGAAATTTACAACAGACCCACAATTCTAAATTAATAGATTTTTTATCAAGAATACATCATTTCAAATAATGACAACGAAACTACCGTTTTTCATTAATATAAAACTGGAAAATTTCTATGTATTGATTGCTATTTATGAATGAAATTTAGTATCTTATTGATTTTTTTTAATAGTGGTTACCCCTTTTTGTTCAATTTATTTTTTCTTTTTTTTTTATACCTTTTGTAAATCATTTTGAAGTAACAATTACATGTATTAAAATGACCCAGATGTACCAAATGCTTGTCCTTCATATATATGACATCAAATTACAATCAAGCGTAGGTTTTTTTTATAGACGTATCTTTACAAGATATTTATAGTTTTTGCTTTTCATTCGGTTGTCCATCTAAAATTGCTGCTTACCAGCTCTGGCGTGGTCTACGTACGTCTTGTTCGGCAGGAGTCATCGCTGTGTACTTGTAAATGATAGTGGTTCCCTTGCCCTTATAACTAGATGGAGTCCAAGAAATGAACATGTACGTATGATGAAACAACAACTGTTTAATAATGTGCCACAAGTCATTTGCAGTCCTTGTTGTTCTTAAGAGCATTAGCAGGTACACACCAAGCAGGGTTATTGCTCCCGTCATCGAAGCCGTTCCCTCTATGGTCTCATTTTGGGTCTTCTACATCACGTGAAGTGCTATCTATATCACTTTGTAGATTTGGACAGTGGCATCTACTGTAGTGCCAATTGAGTGTTGGCCCTGTTATTAGTTTTTTTTGGCATTGTTTATTATTAACAACACGTGAACAAGCAGGGTAACAAGTTTTGTTCCATTTTGAAGGTGTATAATAGTTGCAATGGTACCGATCTGTTCTTAGCGTTGGGGCTGTACAAGGCATGCATATCAAACAATTTTTCTTCTCACTAGGTGCTTGTGTACTGATGGAGTTGGCACTAGTTAAGAATGCTTTCTGCTGTGGTAACCATTTTGTAGTGATTCTGCTCGTACAGTTTGGTATTACCCAATAGCTAGTAGACAAGGAGCTGATTAGTGTTCTAGGCCTCTAAACTTTTGCAGTTTTAGCTTTTCTCTACGATCTATATCGCAATTTCCTTCCGTTGCAGGTTTGATCATTCGTGGTTGGAAAATTTGGTTTGCCTCATCACAAAGTAACTCCACATAGAGTTATCGTTTATCAATATTATCCAGTGGTGGTTCATTTTTACAGTAAATTGTAGAAGAACTGTTGTGTGTACTTCCATATTTTTCGGATGCCTTAGAAATTTCAGACCCAAAAAGTTACTGCGCCTATAACAATCCACGGGGTGGTTCCCGAAGCTAGGCAATTTGTTGGATTGCCTAATTGGAAGTGTGAAGTGGAGAGCAGTTGTTGTATGCATGTAGTAGGGAAAATTCTGTCCAATCCATAAATAGAATCGCATGAATGCCTAACATATATTTCCCATGGTGCTGACGTGTAAAATCCCTACAGAAGCTTAGCCTGTAACATTTGAGAGTTCCCCTGTTGGAAATGCTGTAATTTCGCATAAAAAATATAGGATCTGTTATGTGTGCAAATGGTACAGAAAAAAGCTGCCTTTAGCCCAGAAGGGCAGGGGGGTAAGACTTTTATGTCATCGACCAGAAATGAGTTACGAGTTACCTTGTTAAATTGAGAGATTCGCCCCGCGCAACGCTTGCGTACCATCGCTCTCTATGTCACATGTTGGGTAAGGTCTCGTTTGTATGTCTGTGCCTTCGTGTGTGAATAACACACAATCGTGCATTAAACACACAAAATCTAACACCATAAGCCAATAACATACATACTAGAACTATAAGTATATGATTAACATTATTGGTGGGACAGTCGCGGTGCGACCAAAGTGTTGGCCGTTGTCGCGGTACGAAGCATGGGTGAATTTGCCATTTATGTGCCAGGGCTCGGTCGGGGGTAGCGCGGCGGGGCGGGTTTGCGCGTCTCCTCACTCACTTGTGCTACACGCAGATAGTGGAGCCACGGCGATCCTCAGACTACTCATAATCACCTGTCTCTCACAGTAGGGCCACATATGTCGTACTAGAGAGACAGCTCCTACGTCTGCATGAATACCAATAGGGGGTGCCACGCCCGCGGTTGGACACCACCGTAAGTGGTGCTACAATACGAAAAGACCTATGGTGACCCTCAAAGACACATTACCGCGAAGTGTAGTCATGGAGTGTGTGGGGTAGGAGCATTTAGCCCGTGATTACCGGTAGGGGGGGGGGAGAGGGGGGGCGAGTACAAGCTGATTGCGTCCGGGGGCTCGGGTGTGCAGCGAGCACTAGAGGTCGCATTACCGCATATGTCGTCGTGAGCTGTCAGTCTGACAGCAACGGTCATCCCACATTCACCTGTTGTTCGCTCATACTACGGTTGACGTATATTCGCAAAAGCATGAGTCGCAGAGATCGCACCTGGGCACAGAACCTTGCCGAGTCTCTTGTCCGCCGCAACTGTCATGTCTTGTACCTCACTTCTTTCTCTACCCTCCACACGAACACTAGTTGTCAAAAGGATGTGCATAGACAAAAGAAAGATTCGTATTCGCCCCATATTCTGTCTCCCGGCTTTTAAGAAACGTCTTTTCTCTGGTTATCGTCCTGTCTCTTTTTCCTACAGTCTGTTTGCTAATAACAAAATTATGGTATTTTGATCACATAATTTGAGTACGGTTAGCAACTGGCGGAATATTTAAATAGTGTTATGGTGATGTTATAAAGTAGAATCGTTCCGAGGAGCCCGCCCGAGGAGCAAACACCCCTGTTGGATCTGAGCCTCTGCTGTGGCTGTGGCACAGTTCCTAAAATTTTAGTTTCGGTACATGGGGGGTTTAAAAATTCAAAAGCCTCTTCTCTGTAAGCGGGTGATCTCGTTACCATCTTATGATTTACCAACCAACATGTTCAATTTTTGCTGTGCATTACTACTACTCCCCACCACTCACTCTGTGATACACAATTTTTAGAGTGGACAGGAAACAAATCATGAACAGAAACACTTTTCGGACACCCTAACGCAGACGTAGACCCACGTATTAATAGCGCGTAAAAGGGGACTCTTTAAGCTCGTAGCTTACGTTCATCGTGTGTCGGTGCCTCAATGTTAGCAGAAGTCCTCGGACCGCAACGCTATCGACCGTACCCAACATCCAAGAACGGAGAGTGAGAACATGGTGACGCCTACGGGGCAATGTGCACACCTGCTCATACAACAGATCTAATAAAGAAGACACAAATACCTTATAACCATCTTAGGGGGTTTTGAAAGTCGTGAACAAGTGGCCCCAGTCTTGTGACGGAAAGCAGTGTGTTAAGTCTCACAGTCATCAGTGGGAACAAAAAAAAGTGATGACAGCTAAGAGATAATGTGGTGTGTGTCGTTCCACAAACTTAAGCTGTCCCCCTCACCTCGAACATACAAATGAGCTTTGAGCGTCGGACGCTGGAAAATAACCTGATGTGAAAGTCAACACAGAGTGGGAAATGAAAATTGGGACCGAACACCACTGTTGGTCAGAGGTACAGTCCCAAAGCAAAGATTGGGCAGATGGTAGGTTACGACTGCAGTTCGGAAATGTTTGAGAAATAGTACGTAAAAAGGGGGCATACCCTAGAGCAATTTCGTGAAAAACACATTTACATGCCTCACAAACCGTTCAAGACACTTCGTTCACTCTCAAAAAACTCTTGCTGTCCTGGTATGGCTAGGTTTTTTTGCAAGAACGACGCTGCTTTCATGGTATGTTGGTAATGGTCCATTGGATATGTTTTAATTTTTTTGGAATTTTGTTGGAACGGCTACCTAGCTTTGGCATTGTCCTATTGAATAGCTGATGTCAACGCCACTTGCAATTTTGCAAATCACATGACTTAAATACATTTTCACAGTACACCCACATGGTTCTGCACAAAGATAGAAAATGGGAATCGTTCTCTTTTCCAATCTGCATGTGCTGCTATGTTCCACAGACTTCATTATGTTTGAATTATTTTCTAGATCTATGTCAGTTGCTCGTGGCCGTCCTATGCGGACTATCTAGACAACTACTCTGATTTTAAATAGTAAACAAAGAAGAGTGATGTCCCGGCTTTCCCATACAAAGCTTCCTGACCCTTTACAAATTGGTTGGCCAGTAGATATTCGCTATGGTTTCTTCACAATCCAGAGACCAGTGGAGACATTTGACATATGATTCGTGTCTTAGTGCGGAAGAACCACGGATGAAAGGGGCGGGTTGGATCGTCAAGCGGAGCCTGGGGCGTCGAGGTGCAATGCTTGGGGAGCAGTGTTAGGGGAGCATCATAAGTTATTCTGTAAGTGTTTCTGGGGTTGGATGCTCACCGAAGGTCCTCGTATTGTTGGATTTGGCAGCACTAAAGTAGGTGTTTGGCCGTGTGGGTCTGGCAGAGTGTTGTTGGGTCTTGAAGATAAGGTATCGAGGTGGTGGGGTGGGGTGGTTACCCGTTTCAATGGTGTAGGGAGGTTTTTTGCTAACCGAGAGTGTGGTAGCCTGGTGCAGAAGGAGCATATACCTTTCTGTTGGGTTTGTTATTCCGAACACTGGACGTTGCTAGTGTGAAGTGGTTGGTCATACTTTTGTGGGGTGTGCTTTGTTGCTGGTATGTAACAGTGCCGCGCGGGTCATGTATGGATGGGGTCATTGTTGTTTTCCCTGGCTGGCGGGTTCTGCAAGTTAGGCATGAACATCAGGCGTAAGATTGAATGGTTGGACGGAGAGGAAGGAAAGGAGATAAAAAAAAAAAAATAATCAGGAGGCCGTGTTCCGTAATTGCAGCATGATAAAAGAAAGAATCACGAGACGACGACAAACAAAAAACACAAAAAAAAAAAAATTAAAAACAAAAAAAAAGAAAAACACACAGGGTGGCGGATCTCCGAGCAGACGGCCCTTTGGCTGCACAGATGGAATGGTTTTGGCCGGAATCGGTAGTGGTGGGGGAGCAATGAAAGTGCAATTGTGTTACAGGCAGTAACCGGGGTGACCGAGAAAGTGCCATTGTTGTAATACATTCCATTATGTTGCAAAATTATGATGCGTACCCCTGTGACAGATCGCAATGAGGGAGATAGGGAACCCTAAACCAGAATGTGAGTTGCAAACTGTTAAATCAAACGGCGTCAGCACAAGCGGAGAAACCGGGCATTCGGCTAGGGGAGATGCAGGAGCGCCCACACAAGGACAGGGGCAGAGACTAAAAATACGGAAACAACGGTAGCCGGGCTGCTACGAAAAAAAAGCAGTAAGAAAAGCGGAATAGTGGGGCTTAGTGCCTGGTGGAGGGCGGTTAAGATTGAATAGTTACCGTCATAGGATGGAAAGTAACATAAGTCGACAAAGGGCGACAGAAGAGGGGTCAGAAAAGAGGAAAAGATCAATAGAAAAACAACGAACTAAAACGAACTGAGTCACTCAAAATGGAACTACAAAAAAGGACTCCAGATGCACACACCTAGTTGAAAAGATCAGCTTGACGACAGAGCGTCATCAGAACGTTGGGCACAGGTATACTCACTGAGGGGTGACTGGGTGGGGCGGGAAAAAAGGGCAACAAGGGTAGCAGTAGGGGGGCGCGGTAAACAACCGGAAGAGGGGAGAAAAAAAAGTATGGGGGCGGTAGGCGGCTGCGGGTGTGCATGTAAGGGAATTTGACTAAGTGGGTAACGGGGGCGGATGAAGAAGACAGGCGGAACTCACCCGGGGGGGGGTAACAGCGGCCCGAAGAACGCGTTGGGACAAGGCAGATTGCAATGGTTGCCTCTTTAACTGCACAAAAATGCACTTGCAATAACAGGAGGAGGAGAAGAGATGGTCGGGGCGGGGTGGGGGTTGTTGTTGAGTGAGATGTCCGTCCCAACCAAGGGTCTGCGTGCAATGGTTGGTGAAACGTACTGTACTGTCGGTATTAAGTTTTGATGACATGACTATACACATGCTTGGGCTCCATCTAACTAGACGACTTTCCTTTTCTGCGTAGTAAGTTCGGAAGACATTTGAAGAAGAAACGTTAGGGGGGGGAGTGTGCCCAAGGAGTAGTGATCAAAGTGGGTGGCACAGTTAGGGAGGATTTTCTTTGTAGGAATCTTCACAAGAAGATGCAATCTAAGAACTGCTGACTATGCGGATATAGCAAGTTGGGGTTAAAAAGGGAAAGCCACGAACTCAAGCCTGGAAACCAAAAAATGCATCTTAAAGTAACAGTAATGGACAGAATTCGTTGTAATTAGGAAAGAGGTTAAGGAAGATCACTCGGAAAAAACTAAGCTCTCATTCAGAAAGGCAGGGTGAAAAGTGATGCATGTGTCGACCATCAATTAATCGTCCCTATTATTGCTTTAAATCGAAATATCGCAACATCGCTGGGCCTTATTCATAGCCCCTCGGACTGTTTATACAGAACAAAGAGCCTAAACCAGTCGTCCTCTAATCGGAAACTGGAAAGTAGAACCTAGGAGAGTGCTGGGGGAACTGTGATTGGAAAGATGGGGGAAAAATTTTGGAATAGCAATCAGGTTATCGCAAAAGTACCTATTCAAACTACAAAAGGATGGTGAAACCCATGGCAGTAGCAACGAAAAACAGAATGTGCGACGAAGGGAAAAAAAAGCGAAACGAAAAGGGGGTACCAACACGAACCACAAACGAAAAAAAAAGGAAATTAGCACTGGTGGAGTTGGTATACAAACAAATGTAGAAGCTACCCTCTGCACAATTGTGCAATTCAACGAAAAAAATGAAGTGTAACCAGCTAACAAGTATACTACAGTGACAGATATATAAGTTATGTATTAGCGAATTACGAGTTAATTGTGAAGAAAGCAGCACAATCGTAGAAACCATCACTGATATAGACTGCGAAGGTGTATATTTCATCTATCTGACTGTCTATGGGTCGTGAAAGCAGTTGGTGTCATTGGGGTTTTTCCGACGCCTGGGACTATGTCCTCCTTCCAAAGTCTATGGGGACGTCCATGCTAGGGTTTAACAAACAACCCGAAGCCCAGGGGGGAGACAGGGACCTGGTGCACAACACACGAAAAAATAACAAAATCGTAATAGGGACTGAGTGTAAGCATGGGGGTGGATAATTTAATAGATTGGCTAATTCGGGGGGACGAAGTGCATAGTAGATTGGAGAATTGAGAGGGTTAGATCTTCCGAAATGGTGGTGTCGCCGGTAATTCTACGAAAATTCTACAAGCAAAACACAACCGCTGAAGTTTTTAAAAAATAGAACCAATTGCAAAAAAACATAATATTTCATTAGGTGGGGGAGAAAATAGGTCGCCGGGGGCCCTCTTCTAGTCTTCGGGTTCTGGATATCAGTCCTCCAATGTTCTAAAACAAAAACCCGAGTTGCTGCAATAATGGTAGGGGGAACTCATTAGTCACATACATACTGAAAAAAGTCAGTGAACCAAAGACATGTGTGTACGCGGCAAAAAACCAAGAGTAGGTAAAAAAACAGAACAAGTAGCGATACCAGTTGTTGAACAAGGTGGGCTTGTTTTATGATACCAGAGGTAATTGAGGAGGAGAACGTCACATAGAAAGAAACAGCAAAATAGGAGCAAGCAATGATACCGGGATGAGATCGTTGTGGTGGCATAGAAGGGGGGTGCAGCGGATCTCCCCCTCGCGACGTTTGGCAGAGGTGCGCGAAAAGCCTGGGCGGGCTGCGTCATCGTGCCAAAAAACCACGATGGCTGGGGACAAACCCCCCCCCTCCCCTGCCCAAATAAGCCCTGTAACGGAAACCAGGCTCCGCCACTCCCCCTCCCCCCGAAGTACCCTTCCAGTGCGCCCAAAAACAGTGGGACATGGGCAAGAAGTGCGGATGTTGGGTCAACAGTGCGCAGACCGGGGTGGGGCTGGCACAATGGCGAAGGACGGGGGTACGGCAATGCCTTGAGAAGAAGAGCGGTGTCTGCACAGGCGAAAGAAGGTGGTCACCCGAGCGCACAGCGCGTGGCGAGCATAAGGGGATGGGTTTGGGTTGTCAGTACTCCCTAGAGCATATCGTGGAAAACACTTTACAATGCTTCCAATCAAACGTTCAAGACCTAACACTCCTTTCACATCCTTAAAACTCTTGCTTGTCTGGTATGGCTAGGTTTTTTTGCAAGGAACGACGCTGCTTTCATGGTATGTTGGATATGGTCCATGGATATGTTTTAATTTTTTTGGAATTTAGTTGGAACGGCTACCTAGCTTTGCATGGCTATGAATATGCTGATCTTCAACGCCACTTGCAATTTGCAAACACATGAATTAAATACATTTTCCCAGTACACCCACATGGTTCTGCACAAAGATAGAAAATGGAATTCGTCTCTTTTCCAATCTGCAGGTGCTGCCTATGTTCCAAGACTTGCATATGTTTCGAATTATTTCTAGACTGATGTCAGTTGCAGCGTGGCCTCCGATGCTATCTATCTAGACAACTAACTCTGATTTTAAATAGTAAACAAAGAAGAGTGATGTCCGGCTTCCCATACAAAGCTACCTGACCCCTTTACAAAATGGTGCCAGAGAGGAATGAACCAAGATGAAAGAGGTTGGATCTTCAAGCGACCTCATCAATCTTGGGGACAGTGTTAGGAGCATCAAATGATATAGATGCTTTGGAGCTCAGCCAAGTCCTCGTATTGTTGGAGGCACCACTAAAAAAGTGTTGCCAGTGTTGGTCGTCGAGGTTTTGGTCTTGAAGATGAGGTATCTTACTCGTTTAAAGTTTAGGATTTTTTTCTAACCAAAAGTGTGGTACCTGTGGAAAGGTAGCAAGTATCATACCTTTCTTGGTTTTTTTATGTCCTATACACTGGACTCTAGGTTAAGCATAACTTGTTTTTCTTTTGCTTTAGTTAACATTTTCCTTGCCTCATGTATGATTTTGCTATTGTTGTTTTCCCTTTCTTTCGTCCCTCAGATTTACGACAGTAACATCATTCTAAATTGTTGTGAACAGAGAAATCCTTGTTGAGCAGGCATTGCATCTCCGATCAGAGCTGGAAATTGCTGCACAGGATGTAGATGGGTTGTTTGGGGAAATCGGTATGGTGGTGTTTGGTACCATGTGAATGATCAATTTTTTACATTCATTACGCTGTGTGTTGTACCATGTAAAGTCAATTTTTTACATTCATTATGCGGCAAAAATATTTATTCTACTCTGCCTTTACAGATCTCAAGAATGTGATGGAAACTGGAAACCAGAATTTGGTTCAAACTTTTAAATCACAGCTGCTGCAGCATCTGGAAACTCTTGCATTCGTCAGTTGTAGATTCAGTCTCCCAACAGAGACAGCAGCTGAAAAATACGGAAGAACAACTGGTATCACTTTGTTTCTACTAAAAAATCAGGTATGAAAACCATCAATGGTTTTGGCTTGATTTCCTGGTTTATTAGATTTAGATTTTGAGCGTCATATGGATGTAACCTATTGCTACAGGCTACAGAAGGAGTGAAAAATAGGGTGGAAAGATTGAAAACAATATACTACTCTGGAATCAAAGGCCTGCACAACCTGGTGAATGAACTTGACGAGAAAAACTTTGGCAACATTTGGTAGGGTTAACTTAGCTGTTGATTCACAGGGTTCGGATCTTAATAATGTAAGAATTCATCTCTGAGATTATGTTCGAAATTGTTAACTGAGTCTGGATTTAATGAATACATTGCTGAACTCCTTTTTTGGTTTACAGCTTCTAGAAAATGCTGTTACAGAGGCAGATCAAAATCTCTTTGAACTTCAAAATGCCCTTGCAAAACAGGAGGAGAAAAATGTCTTCTTATGCCTCCCAACAACAAGAGGTTGAAACAACTGACTCTTTTATTAATTTTGATACAACTATACATGCTTTTGCTCCATCAAACTACATTTCACTTTTCTATAAATGCAGAGATTTAATCGGTTTAAAGAACTATGGAGTCTACAAGAGTAGTATCAAAGGTTACTGTAGATTTCTGTAATGAGAATCTTCACAAGAATGCATCTACGCTATATCAATGTGTGTTGAGGAAACTCAAACAATCCATGACAAAGAATATGGCGGATCTTGAGAAAATTGTATGATTTGAATCCTCGGAGAAACATTAAGCATCTCATTCTGCAGGTTGGGCCACAAATATATCCCCTATTGCTTTGATATCAGCAAAACATACTCTGCCTGTTCCATTTCTGGACTGTTTTTCAGAAACAAGAGCTCCTTATAACATCCATTCTGCTGGATGATTGATGCTTTTTACTTTTTAAAATTTTTTTTAATCTCATTTCCAAAATGATATACACATAATTTGAAACTACTTACCTGGCCTGAGTTGTTACAAACATCTGCAATTTGCAATACATGAAGCAAACCAGCTCAGTTACTTGAGGTTATTTATGTTTTGTTCTATTATTTTGACAATAAAATGTCTCAGTTGCTGTAGGTTATTTATGTTCTGTTTTGCGTATAGCATTTTGTGTGCAGTTTTGTTTCTCCACTCCTGCTAGATTCTATTGGACATATTCTTTTTTAAAAACAAGTCAGCTTATGTTCGCAACAAAGATCTCAGTTTCTCTGGGTTATTTTTATCCTTTGTCTTCTGTTATATGCATAAGTATTTTTGTGTTCAATTTTGTTTTTCTGCAGGTAATTCTACACCACACCTGAAGTTTTTAAAAACAAATGCACATATTTGGCTTAGCAAAAAATGTCTCCGTTTCTCCATGTTTATTTACCTTCTGCAATATGGTAGGACTTTTCATTTACATAAATACTAAAAGTACGTACCAAATACATTGTAGAAGGATGAAAAAACAGTATGTAAACAAACACTTGCGGTAACTGTTTTTGAATCTTGTTTACAGGAGTGAGATCCTAAATAGGGCAATGAGCAGGAATTCGATTGTTTTCAACATGGCTGGACAATACCCCCCCCCCTCCCCGCCCCAAAATAAAATCCCTGAACTTAAACACGCTCCTGCACAACCTGGTGAATGAACTTGACGAGAAAACTTTGGCAACATTTGGTAGGGTTAACTTAGCTGTTGATTCACAGGCTTCGGACCTTAATAATGTAAGAATTATCTCTGAGATTATGTTGACATTGTTAATTGAGTCTGGAGTTTAATGAATACATTGCTGAACTCCTTTTTTCGTTTACAGCTTCTAGAAAACGCTGTTACAGAGTGCAGATGCAATTCTCTTTGAACTTCAAAATGCCCTTGCAGTAACAGGAGGAGAAAATGTCCTCTTATGCCTCCCAACAACAAGAGGTTGAAACAACTGACTCTTTATTAATTTTGATACAACTATACATGCTTTTGCTCCATCAAACTACATTTCACTTTTCTATAAATGCAGAGATTTAAAAGAACTATGGAGTCTACAAGAGTAGTATCAAAGGTCACAGTAGATTTCTTTGAGAATCTTCACAAGAATGCATCTACGCTATATCAATTTGTTGAGGAAACTCAAACAATCCATGAAAAGAATATGGCGGATCTTGAGAAATCGTATGAGGTGAATCCTCTGAGAAACTTAAGCATCTCATTCTGCAGGTTCGGCCACAAATATATCCCCTATTGCTTTGATATCGGCAAACATGCTCTGCCTGTTTCATTTCTGGACTGTTTTTCAGAACAAGAGCTCCTAATACATCCATTCTGCTGGATGATTGATGCTTTTTACTTTTTAAAATTTTTTTAATCTCATTTCCAAAATGATATACACATAATTTGAAACTAGCTTACCTGGCCTGAGTTGTTACAACATCTGCAATTTGCATTACATGAAGTAAACCAGCTCAGTTACTTGAGGTTATTTATGTTTTGTTCTATTATTTTGACAATAAAATGTCTCAGTTGCTGCAGGTTATTTATGTTCTGTTTTGCGTATAGCATTTTGTGTGCAGTTTTGTTTTCCACTCCTGCTAATTCTATTGGACGTATGCTTTTTTAAAAACAAGTCAGCTTATGTTCGCAACCAAAGATCTCAGTTTGTCTGGGTTATTTTATATTTGTCTTCTGTTATATGCATAGTATTTTGTGTTCAATTTTGTTTTCTGCAGGTAATTCTACACCACACCTGAAGTTTTTAAAACAAATGCACATATTTTCTTAGCAAAAATGTCTCCAGTTTCTCCATGTTATTTACCTTCTGCAATATGGTAGGACTTTCATTTACATAAATACTAAAAGTACATACCAAATACATTGTAGAAGGATGAAAAAACAGTATGTAAACAAACACTTGCGGTAACTGTTTTTGAATCTTGTTTACAGGTTGAGATCCTAAATAGCAATGAGCAGGAATTCGTTGTTTTCAACATGGCTGGACAAACCCCCCCCCTCCCCGCCCCAAAATAAAATCCCTGTAACTTAAATCATGCTCCTCCCCCCTAAATTCCCTGAACAGTGCAAAGGTACTATAGATGATTTCAAGGCTCTAGCCCCTCGACCATTTCTTGGCATATAATCTTAAAGAAAATCTTAAGTCATTGAAAACATCTGGCGACATTAAGAAAGCAACAAAAGTTACAGAAGAAAACAAGAAATCAGTTTCAGGGAGGAAAAGACAGACACGAAAACAAACCTGTGGCTGATGGGGATGCTCCGCATGAAGGTTCCAAGGAGGGCGGTAGAAGGAAATTGACAGCAGATAAGAACATAAGACACCGGTTAGAAGAAAGAAAGAAAGAGCAAAACGCCAATATACGAAGAGTCCTGCCAGAAAAAGAGGCCGCTAGTACAGCGCAGGACACGCAGCCATGGAAAGACACGCAGGTGAAGCAGGAGGGAACGGAGAGACGTAAGAGACAGATGCATTGAACGACACTTGTGACAAGCACATTAAGCAGGTCAAGCTGGAGGCCGTAGTCGTTGGAGGTCTAGTTCACAGTAGCCACGCCTCCGGCATAATTAGAAAATTCTAAATTACTCCTCTATGCCATATCTCTTTCCTTTTTTTGTATGATTATATAGTTATTAGGTATTCATTCCTTGAATTTTTTCACTGGCTTTTAGGCCTATTCTAGGTTGCTTAACGGTTTGTGCTGTTACCCCCACATACTTTTATGTTCTCTCTCCTCTAGTTACTGGTTTCCTGCAACAAAATTTTAGCATGCTACAAAATAGGTTATAAACTGGCTACGTGAGAAAATAAAGGGGGTAAATACTCTTACTCCAGATATTAAAAAAAAAAACTCCAATAACGTCTTAGTTCCTTCAGGCTTCGAGTCCCTTGTTAGGTTTTAGGATTGCTTTGGGTTTCTTAAAGGTCTCTGATTTTACCCCACTCAGAGACATTTAAGGAATTATTAATTTGAAATCTGCGTCTGTCTTGTGTATTAATTACTGTCTTCATCTTGATAACCGCGTCTGTCTTGTCATAGATTTCTTAAGTTAAAAGGAGACAACTATCTCAAAAATATGCAGCTTAAAATGAGACGATGAATCATGATCGCAAAAATCTGCAAGTATTTTATGGCTAATAACATATAAATGTCCATCAAATTTACTTCAATCAACTTTACTCATTTACTTTGAGTTCTTTTAATGGAAAATTGTGCTTAATGTTTTATAAAAAGGAAAATTGTACTTAATGTTTTTTAAAAACATGTTTATAATTGAAAGATTTTGGATCGATTGTATGTAGTTTTTCAATTGATGTTTTGGATATGAATACCTGCGATCCATCATCAGGGAAAAAATCTTTATGTTCGTTTTGATATATGTGACAAAGAATGACTAATCCAAGGGTATTCATTGACATGGTAGTGTATAACACACCAACCAAAATATTTTCCATAAAGTTATTTGTCGGCATGATATTGAAGACAATAGAGGAATTTAAGACATCATATAAGAGTGAGAAGTGCACACACAAATCAGGAAAGCCTCTACAAGGTGAGGTTTTCACCGAGTGATCGTTGGTTTCATGTTCAAGGTAACAACTCCACCACCAATAATGAGACATATTGTGAGTCCATTTACAACACCAAATTTCCAAAAATGTTGGGTGTATCAATGGTTCTAATTTTAGACTATATCATGTCTTGAAAACCATTACATTTTTGTTTTTCCCACCCTATGGAACTCACCAACAGAAAATTTAAATTCTCATTTTGTTTCGTGTTTTTTCGTTTTTAAATTTATTGTGAAGAAATTTCATCACATTTTACAACAAAACATTTGATGATGTTGAAATCATCACTCCCCAGTAAAATGGCTTAAAATATAAATTCTCTTTTAATTTTAGTGCAAATCATCTACAAACATAAATTCTCCTTTAATTTTATTGGAAATCAATTGAAAGTCGAGTATATTTTCTTTCTCAACATTCCCTTCTTCCTCCTCTTTGGCTTCATTATCCAAAAAAATATATTCCTATATAACTGCCTCTAAATACATGCCTTCCTATCCTAAGTCGGACATGCCTATTTAGTGCATCCTAGAATTACTTCTACGACTCTACAAATCCCTATTCATTCAAAAAATTAATCCCACATTGATTGATAGACTTGGTCCACAACACTATATAAACCATAATATGCCATGCTCCACATGCCAATATAGGTGACACCATAATTGAAACTATTGTACTAGTGACATAATTGTTGATTAGAGGTGGTAAGAGTATGTTTACTTATTTGTCCTTCCCTTATCCTCCTATATTCTAAAAATCCTCTTCAATTCAAAAAATTAATCCCATCTTGGTTGATGGGCTTGGTTTGTAATAATATATAAAACCCAATATACTTGATTCTTTTGCCAATAAGGCATCTATGCCACAATGGAAGTGCCCCTATTATTAACATAATTGTTCATTAGTTGTAGGATGAGTATGTTTGCTTGCTTGGCCTTACCTTACATCTAAATACATGTCTTACTACCACAAATCAGATATGCTTCTTTGATGTATCTTGGCGTTACTTCTACAACCCTAAAAATTCTAATTCATTCAGTAACCTAATGTGATGCCATCATGGAATTGGTGATAATCTCTTTTAAATCTCATGTAATCCCTAGGATCATTTCACTTTTTAGAAATTTTCACCACTCTTGTCTAATGGTAGAATTTTATTACCAAGTTCATATTTATACTTAATATGGTCAATATATGGTATTAAAATGGACCAAGCCAAAATGGGTGATGCCAAAATGGAAGTAACTCTCTTACTAACACAATGGTTGGATTGTATGGAATGAGTGGGATTGGGTGCCATTATCATTCTTCTGAAAGTCTCTAAATCAAGGCTTGACGGAGGGGTGTGGGGGGGGGGGAAATGGTCCGGAAGGGCTACGGAGAGAGAAAAAGGAGCTAGAAAGAAAAGAAGGAAAAAAAAAAAAAACATCATGAGATACTACACGGCACATCTCTGCACCGGGATACTTCTGATCACAATCAACAGGGTAGTCTACTGCGATCGCATCGTATCCTCAAGACTCTTCTTGTTCCCCATTATCTTGTCGGTGACCATAAAAACTCGCGGCTGGCTGCCGTTGCTCTTGCTGTCGAGTGTTCAGTTCTCCCACACTGTCCTGAAGGGTCGGCAATATGACCTCCACCCATTGCCCCAAAGACTCATACACCTGCTCTTCGTTTAACGGGGGGGAGTATCGCTTGTCGGGGGGGGGGCATTCTGATGGAAGAGGCGGTATGGTTAGGATGGGATAGACTTGTGTAAATACCGAATAAAAAATTTGGAGGGAAGCAATAAGCGGAAAGTGGGGGGCGAGATGAGGACGGTGGCGGCTGCATGAGGGAGCTCCCAGAGTGACGAGATAGATTTCGGTGTTGTTAGGTGAAAAGAATGGGGGAGGGAAGAAAGTACACAACACAGAGGGTGTGAAGAACGGTTTTTCATGCTTGACGCTATCCACAAACGGCACTCTAACTCACTTGGCTTCAATGAAATACAAAAAATCACATAAAATTTCCGGAGGTTTTAATAAGCCTGCCTTAGTGGATCTGCCTTAGATTGATATGCATCTTTCTATACAAAAACACCCTACATGTTCAAATGCCGTCTTACATAACAACCTCCAGGTCAATAGCAGGGGGTTTGTATCATCATGGAATTGTCACCTCGCCTCCGCCTCCGCGCCCCCCTTCCAAAGTTGCCTCGGTGGTGGCTCGTCTCGCTCACATTATGCACGCCCCCCTGCGTCCGCGGCTCTCCAGGCCGTCGGGGGGCCCTACCGGTCCGCTCGTGCTACTGGATACGCAGCGCCCTGCAGCTTCTTACCCTCGCATCTCAAAATGGTGTGGACATAACACCATCACACACGAGCGGACGTCATGCTCGTCGCGCGGCCGGTCCTAGGTATGACGCAAACTGCCCCGCCCGGGCGTCGGAGCCGGGAGTTGATATGGTAGAAATTGGCGGTGCGTCTTTCTAAGGTAATAGTAAGAGTTGGGTACACATAATTCGTGTAGAATTGTAAAAACAATTTTGGAGAAATGAGGGGATCGTAAAATGGGTATTGAAAGATAGGTTTGTTCCTTCCAACGTGGGGTGCTACCTTGTTAGCAAGGAAACCCAGTAATTCATCGTGTAGTGCCCGTTCCACCTTTGAAGTATATGGCGTGCGTGAAGGGTCACTTCTGGTGGCTCTAATATTTCTGTTGTCTTAAACTTTAATGTCATTAACCGGATTTGGTGGGAGTGATTGTTCTACAATCCTAGATAGCTTACATATGGTAGATAGCCCAGGGGCGAAATGTTGAGATAGGTGACCCGATCAGAAGATCTAAACAAGCTAATGTACGCGTACGTGTGGGAGGGAAGATGAATCACAAATGTAGAGAGTGTCCTATATTCAAAAAACATCTAACATTTTAGTATTGTATCTAAGGAGTGTGGAGCCGCGCGACAGACAGCTCGTCAAGTATACTGGGAGACGACTCTGGGTATGACGCGGGGACGACCCCGCTGCGTCAAGAGAAATATTACAGCGGCCTCTCTCCTTAGGACGGCTGACGTGCGCTTGTGGGCCACGTTACAGTTACCCGTTGTGCACACTGGCCCAGGCTGAAAGACTGATGGATAGACAGCTGGCGGCAAGTCATAAGGGGGCTAGTTATCAGAGGCTACGCCGTATCATGGACACCACAACAAGAAAGTAGCAGTTGACACAGGAATTGCAATGGAACAGGATGGAAGAAGATCCGATGGGCAGCTGGGAAAGAACTACGACCCCCCTGTGACCAGGGGCCTATTTCTTTGACAAAGATGGGTGTAAGGATGTTTTTAGTTTAAGAGCGTTACTGACTAGGCCGTTGTGTCCATCACCTCTAAGTAATAATGAAAGGGAGCATGAGGCGGGCAACTAAGATAGAGTGACAGCTGTTTGGCTTCCTTATCCGTTGGGCTAATCACAAAATATCATTTGAAAGGAATGTTGTTACGTAGTAATGACAATGGTATAGTAATGTTTAGCGAAATGCCTAAGGCATAAGAATGAAGAGATCAATTAGAGATGCTGTGGACATAGCAAGTAGTATAGCATGTACAACAGAACCGAAAGTGTGCAAAATCAATTTAAGTGAACGATTCTGCAATAAGGTCCGAATCACGCAAAGAAACCAGAAAAAGGCTAACTTGGGTTTGCAGTGCGAAGTTGGATATGTTGTAACAAAGGTCTCTAGCACTCATCTATGGAAGTTACTGTGATTGTGTGGATCCTGAATGTATACCCACGTAGATTAGGCACAGACATTTACCAAAAGGCTCTATAGGAGGAAGGGAAAGATGAGATTTGGAAACTATTTATGGTGAATCAATTGATAAGTCGCTGCCAAGTCTTTGGAAAGTCGGGAGGATTGTCAAAAGACGAGTCTGATAAGGAAGGAGGAAAGCAAGCGGCGTGCTCTCACAAGTATTGAAGAGTGTGGCCCATGGGGGAACGTCTAGACCCACAAGCTAGTCTCCCACGATATATTGGAGTTGATTAATTAGAATCATATTTAGTGGTGAATGCCAAACAAGAATCACAGGGATACAACGTATGTACAAAGAGGGTGGCGACAATATTGTAAGAGTAGTAGTAACTTCTTCTAACACAATGGTTGATTGGTTAGGGGAATTTTGAGTATGTTTTCATGCTGACCTCCTAACACTCATACTCAAGGTTCTATATATAAAATCACATAAAATTTCCTTTTAAACATGCCTTACTGCCTTAGATTGGATATGCATCATCTATACAAAACAAAAATCCTTAAGTTTCAAAAGGTCCTCTTACAACCCATGTCAAATAGGCATTTTTTTGTATCAGGGAATTGTCTCTATGTTTGCTTATTAGGCATGACCCGTCTCCTTCTCTATTACCTTTCCTAATCCAAATTTAAAAATCTGAATCTCTTGGACTATAATACAAGTCCCTCGGATCCTTAATTTTTAGAATTGGCGTTGCATTGATGTATAGTTAAGATTTTGTTACATATTCGTATTATATTTAAAAAAATTTTTAGAAAAATGGAGGAATAGATATGGTTATAATATATTTTTTCCTTTCCAAACTTTGTTTGCTTACTGATTCCACCCATAATTAATTCATCGGTAGGCGTTCACTTTGAGATGGCTTTGGCGGAAAGTGTCAATTCCTGCGTTGGCTCTAATATTTGTTGTCTTAACATTTAAGGTAAGTTACGGATTTTAGATCTTTTCATACAATCTAGATATTT
This sequence comes from Taxus chinensis, assembly GCA_019776745.2. Taxonomy (NCBI): domain Eukaryota; kingdom Viridiplantae; phylum Streptophyta; class Pinopsida; order Cupressales; family Taxaceae; genus Taxus; species Taxus chinensis. The sequence continues at coordinate 52,044 of JAHRHJ020000189.1, forward strand.
ACTATGGTAGATACACAAATTTTAAGATATTTCCCTATAATATTCTAACAATCTAATGTATCTACTTTTGGATTGTATGACAAAAGTTTAGATATTTCCATATAATAATTATGTAAACATGATGTATCTAATTTTTGGATTGTAGGACGTTGTGGCTAAAGAAAAGAAAATATTTAAATCGCTCTCTTTGTAAATGCTTTGTGATGTATTTATTTCTTTATTGTCCATGAAAGATGGATAATGACTGGTTGTTAAGGTTAGAGAAAAATGTTTCTTATATGACACAACAACAAGAAATATGATTCAGTGTTACACATGAATTGCCAAAATGAAAAGGATGGAAGAAGGGAATCCTATGGCAGCTGGTAAAGATGCGGACCCTCATGTGACCGGGGCCCTATTTCTTTGACAAAAGTGTTTATATGTTGTTTGTAGTTTACGTAGCTGAGACTGGCGTTGTTCCATCACATCGAGAATAATGAGGACATGGCCAACTCAAAATTTAGAGTGACTGTTGGGCTTCTTATCAGTTGGCTAATCTACAAAAATATCATTTTGAAAGGAGAATGTTGAGTTAAAGCGTGGCGCAGGTAAATGACAAATTGTATGACTAGTTGTAGTGCCACGACGGCAGCACCTTTTTTGTTTACGAAATGCCATAACATATCAAAGGCTATTGGATGACTTGGTAGCAAGTTAGTGCATGTCAACCCATGCAATCAATTTAAATTGGAACATTCTGCATATCTATGCACCCAGAAAAGGCTAATTGGGTTTGCAGTGCGAAAGTTGGATATGTTTTGTTTTTTTGTAAGGCAAATCTCTAGGCACTCAACGTGGATTACTGTGATGTAGTAATTATCCAAATTATAACATTGCCAAAATTAATGAGTGGAACTTTATGGTGATCAATTCTATCAAAAGTGCTGCCAAAGTAATTTGGAAGTCGGTGAGGATTTTCAAAGCTCTTGGGGAGAATGCAATCAAAATTGGAGAGTGCCCTGGGAAGACGGCCAACGTCTCCCACGATAATTGGTGATTGATTGAAAATTTGGTGATGCAAAACAAAAATAATGGAAAAGAGGGTGGCGACAATATTGAAAATAGAGGGAAATCTATAGGCTTAACAAAGGCCACGGACACACCCCGCTGAGCCACACCTGTCAACGACATAAGGTATTGTTTAAAAAGTAAACTTTTTATATTGTGATAAGTGCACCCTAACATTTGCAAAAGAAAACACAAAAACAAATCGGAATAAATGCACTAGTAGTATGGAATCTTTGTGATAAAGGGGCTACTGTTGAGTTTGGGGCATAAACAATACAAATTGTATGCTCTTAGCCCGTTGCATATTACATTCCCCAGGCCGTAACTTGCGAAACAAATACCGACCAACCATGGAAAGGGAATTTTCAGGTCAGGAGTGACAGGATGCGATGGCAAGATTTTCAAGAATTTAGTGACAGGGTTGTACACCACAAATACTGGGGTGCCCTGAGGCAGAGCATAAGAAAAACACAATAGCCCATGTGATGCAGCAGCAACGGATCTACAGGTATTTAGAAAAGCATTAGCAATGCTCTGAAGAGAAAAATAAAGTGTGGAAAGATTACCCGTTTGGAAATTATGGGAGAGGAATTGAAATCCTTGTTGCATTTGTTGTTGCAGAGCCGGTTTCTTGTGAATAAGATAAATTGATTCTCGCGGACATTTCCTGTACTAGGTAAGAGCAAAATCCCGGTTGAAAATGAGGGTGCGCCATTTCTTTTGGACTGTGGACATCTTGGCCTGTTCTTTCGTTGGCATCCTCGACAAAATATCAGTAATCAACTCATCATGGTAGTCCACATGCTCTGCACTGCTTCCTATTATGAGTAGGAGTCTAAGAATGCGTGCCATATTCACCTTGAATGCTCTGCCTTGTCAAACTCTTTTTCAGCTTGGAGTTACTCCAATGGAGGTTATAGCAAAAAAAATGTTTTGTGCAGTATAAAATTTTAAATGGTATGGCAGTTAACGAGCGTAACAATCATGTAACTAGGCGTAGCAATATTGCAGAGAGGTGGGATTTGGCGCGTGTGAGAGAGGGGTGCGTAATATTCCTTGATCAAAACAGTTGGACGTGTATCGTCAAATGAATTGAAATGCTATGGCATTCAAGGCGTATAACCATGTGTAAGTGGGCATATCAGAGTTGGGCTTGGCAGGTGTGAGAATGTGATGCGTAATATTCCTTGCAAAAACAGTTAGACATCATCTTCTTCTTCACCTTGCGATCTCTGCCCTACACTGACAACTGGGTAGCAGGCTAAAAACTAATTTTTCATACCGTAAACTACCTCTGTACATGTTTCACTTCAGTCTCTCTAACCTGCTTTGTCTCAGGTTTTTTGGGCTTCTCTTGCACCGAATGTCCCGATATACTTTAGAAATCATTAATTACGCCGAAGGCATTCCCCCTATGGGAAAGGCACTTCCGGACATTTCTATGACTACATTAAATTTGATGTCTGTTTTGCCATTTTGTTGAAAGGTTTAAATTTGACGTCTCTTTGCATGTTTTTTCTGTTTTTTAGCCATTTTGAGTTGCATGCATTCCTCGTCTATCATTAGTTTGTTGCGGGTCTCATGCAAAGTTTCGGTCTTGTGGATATTCAAGCTACCCGCCTACAGAAGAGTTTGCATAGAGTATGAGGGCCAAATGGTTTGGTTTTGTGGTGGATCGAGTTGAAATTGTGGCATTCATCACCAGGTAGACAGGAAGTCAGAGATTTGCAATAATCGTCCTATTTATAAGGTGCTACACCTAAACACTGCTTCAATGGCCGTCTCAGCCCTCCAAATCCAAGCGAATTAGCTCCTGTTCACGAGCTATGTCGATCTACTATTTCACCTAACTGATATCTGCCCTGATGATCTTGCTATCAACTCGGATCGGCCGCTTCTAAAAGCATATTATTTAACCAAAGATCTGTCGTGAACATCCGCCAAAGTATTATGGAGAAGAACTTATGGAGCATTTGTCAAACACAATCATCTCGCCTTTGCCAGCATACTCCCATCCTGTGGAAAAAAAATACCTTTGGAATCGATATAAATGAAATACCTGGTAGTATACATAATGCTTGTCAACTGTTTGACAAAATGTCCTGAAGGGATGAAATTTCTGAACATGTAATGGAAATGTAATTTTGATGAAAGCAACTGGCTTCAGCTTTGAACCTACATATAGTCGGTACACTGCATATTAGTCCCTAAAGCTGATCAAACAGTGTTCAGTTATTGGCATAGAAGATTTCTTCAGTGCAAACTATCCTGTCGTTGAAAGTCTCTGTTTTATTTAGAACATCAAACTTTCGTGCCCCTTTTGCAAAAATAAAGAGACAATACTACATGCTTTCTAGAATTTCAAATTTGTTAAAGCCATTTGAGTTCAAGTTCAACAGAACTTGCCTGCTCTTTTCTCTTCTAAACTTTCTTGGAAACTTGCTCTTTTGGCGATGAGGATATCCAAGAGTGTGATCCAGGAAACTTGCTTTATTCTATCTCTCTTTCACAGTTCTTGTCCATGTATCAAGTCATGCATCCTACTCTCCAAGTAAATGAGGACCTGGCAAAACAGATGAAAGAGGCAAAAATTCAATTGAAGTGCATGGTGGATAACCGAGAAATTCTGATAAAAAAAGTTTGAGAATTCAGCATTTGCTCTGAGAATGTTTTGAGTGTTCTGGTGATTGGTTGTATTTTGTTTGCACTACTGCTTATTCTGTACTATGTTTTGTATTTTTTTTGTATTTTTTTTGCACATCTACGTATTTTGTACTATGTTTCTCCGTCTTTTTTGGTCCAACTGTACCCTGTGGGGGTTCTGAGTTTTGACAACTATGTTTGGGGTGAGTGAATATATTTTATGCCTATGTAGATTTTCCCACAGTTCATTTTATGAAGACTTCAAGACTAGCTTCAAAGTCACCCAACCCATTACCATTCTCGGAGTTTTCTTCATTCTCAATCATCCTACATTGTTGTTCCATTTATAGATATTGCTTAGCAAAATTTAAAATGTAGTTTGAGTCATTTCAAATAATTCTATCTACAAACAAGTTCATTTTTTGAATCATCCTACATTGTTGTTCCATTTACAGATACTTTTTGGCAATATTTAAAATGTAGTTTGAGTCATTTCAAACAATTGTATCTACAAACAAGTTCATTTTTTGTATTTTTCTTTGGCTTGAATGCTGATCTAGGTGAAGTAATTACCTATACAGGGAATTGTTGTGAATGCCATATGTTTTGCATTATAATTATGGTGAATTTACAAGAGAGGTCTTGTATTTGTTTGTGTAGCATGAAAATCTTGTGTTTTTATGATGTCTTCCATATGGTATTGATATTTTATGCGAGAGGGAAGTGGTGAAGTTAATAGAGGAGGAGTGGACTACTACAACAAGCTGATATATGCACTCCTCAATAATGGTATATTTGAGAATGAAAACAGTGGTAGCATTATATGAAATTTTAGTAAATTCGTAGAAGATAATGATATGTGTTGAATACCAAGCATAAAAATAATGTTAGCATTTTATACAGTTTCAGGAATCACTGACCCTTAAGCTGTGTGTTACTCATGTAGGGATTGACACCATGGTAACAATTTACCATTTTTATCTACGCTAGGCACTCCAGGACTCTTATGAGGGATGGTTTAGACTCAATAATTGTGTAAGTTGTGATCATTCCATCTTTTACCTATACTTAATTATCAGTTTCCCTCTAGGTGAGAGTCTACAAATTTTTTTCTACAAATACTTTAATACCTCATAGAGTTATATCAACCGAAGAAAACCAAAACTTAGCAATACTTGTTTTGCTATTACAAATGTTCCCTAGAACTGCTGCCCAGTGCCCACTAATCACCTGAACAAATATTCCCTAGAAAAGGTAGTAATTATCATTTGTCATTGACTTCTATTATTTGTGATATATATACAAAAGCATCCTGATTTTTTAGGGCATGGGATCTCCAGCTAAGAGCTGAGGGCATACACTTCTTAATTACATAATGATCAGGATTCATGCTTGTCTAAAATTATTATGCATTTGTCATGTCAATTCAAAATTGATTGTGTAGTCTGCATAGGAGCTGGATGATTTATTTTCTAATAAGTGGAATTTAAAGCCTTCTTTTGGATTCCAGTTAATCTTTTTAATGTATCTTTTATGTTCGCTGATAAAGTCCAAGTAAAGCACATTATGCAAATATTTTGAATAATTCGGTTTGGTATTTCAGCAGCTCATTGAGCTGTTGGGTTTCTGGTATTGCTGTTTGCAGTCAGAATGGACATCGCAATAGGTGGAGAACAAGTTGAAATGGACACCACAACAAGGGGAGACCCGTGGCACACTCCATCAATAGACTTTAGTGCAATCACATAAAAAACTATTTTAATTGAGTCTTCACAAATTACTCGGTGTCAGAAACGCCTTTGCTATGGAAATTCGAGTCAGGGAGAGTTTCCACTTGCCAATCCCTCCATTGTTCTACATGTGCTTACTGAATGTCATTTAGATCCACAAGATCTTGCAAGTCTAGAGGCAAGTATTCATGGTCGTGAATTCAGAATGCTTTCTTTCAAACGTCTCATGGATTGTCTGTTCTACATCAAGATATATACTTACGACTGTAACATTTGCTTTGTGAACTTGTTTTGTTACTTTGTAGGCTTCGTGTTGGTTCTTCAAACAACCTGCAAACTTTTCCCCTGACTTTGATCTATCTATCTCTGAACTAGCAGCATTAGACATGTGCCAAAGAAGAGCTATATTCAAGCCCATGACGCAATCAGAGAGAGAGCTCTTGAAAGAGAGGTGTGGAGGTTCTTGGAAGTTGGTATTGCGGTTCTTGAGAGCAGGGGAAAAATGTTTCCGGCGTGAAAAGTGCCAAGCCATAGCAGGTCCTGGTCACAGTGTTGTGGTAACAAAGTCAGGTGCAGTGTATACATTCGGCTCTAACAGTACTGGACAGCTTGGCCATGGGACAACAGAAGAAGAATGGCGTCCAAGATTGGTCAGGTGTGCAATGAGTTCTTGGATTCCATGACTGATGTTTTTTGAGAATTTGTACTCTCAATGTTGAATCTGTTTTTAAATTTACTGTTTGGCGAGCAACCAGAATTGGGTAATCACATCCTACCTGTGCAGGTCTCTTCAAGGGATTCGAATCATTCAAGCAATAGCGGGAGTAGGGGGTACAATGCTCATCAGCGATACTGGAAGAGTTTATGCATTTGGGAAAGACTCTTATGATATGATAGTATTGCTCCAAATGAATCTCATAGTATAAGATCTGATGCGCTGAATGATTTTATCTGTGAAGAGCGTCAAGATGGTGTTATTGGAGATGAGTTGGAGGGGCTCATTTTCATGTGTAATGATAGACACAGAATTAACTGTTTTTCGATATAAGGTGTTTGGTATGCCCAAAGCAAAGTTGAGACTTTTAGACCATGTACAAGCAAGGTACTAAAATTATTTCTTTTTTAGTATGAATCTAAGAAGATTCGTTGCATATTTGAAGTTGCTTCTTATCCTGGAGTTAAGATTGATAATGATGTCGTCAGAGGATCTGAAGTTGACTTCCCCTTTACAGTTATGGTAATATTCAATATTTGAGTGATAAATATGTAGATGGTTTTTATGTTCTGCACTTGTAACATTATTAGAGACATGATCAATGTTGAGTTTCCTTTTAAGATGTTAAATGATTTTTAACAGTTTGATATTATAAATTGTTTCCCCTTATTTACGAGTACAAGCTAGCTTTGCCATGGGACAATAGAAGAAGAATGGTGTCCAAGATTGGTCAGGTGTGCAACGAGTTCTTGGATTCCATGACTGATGTTTTTTGAGAATTTGTACTCTCAATGTTGAATCTGTTTTTAAATTTACTATTTGGCGAGCAACCAGAATTGGGTAATCGCATCCTACCTATGCAGGTCTCTTTAAGGGATTCGCAATCATTCAAGCAAAATCTAGGCCATATGGTAGAGTTGGGCCCTATTTTTCTGGAAAGTTTATGCATTTCTTGAGACCAACATAACTTATGTAATTAAATTGATGCCATTTTCACACATCAGTGGGAAGATTCTGATGGGCATGTAATAGAGTTATTAATCCCTGAAGAGCGTCAAGATGGTGCTTATTGGAGATATCAGTTAGATCGGGGGCTCAATATCTTGTATGTGTAGATGATAGTATTCATGGTCGTGAATTCAAAATGCTTTCTTTCAAATGTATCAAGGATCGTTTGGTATGCCCAAAGCAAAGATATGAGACTTTTACGACCATGTAAAGCAAGGTACTAAATTATGAACTTGTTTTAGTATGAATCTAGGAAGATTCGTGTTGCATATCTTCAAACAGTCTGCAAACTTATCCCTGGAGTTAAGATCTGATCTATCTCTGAACTAGCGGCATTCAGAGGATCTGCCAAAGTTGAGATATCCCTTACAAGCCCATGACTACATATTCAATAGAGAGAGCTGATGAATATGTAGATGGTTTTTATGTTCTTGCAAGTTGGTATTGCAATTATTAGAGAGCAGGGGATCAATGTTGAGTTTCCTGCGTTAAAGAGTGTTAAGCCATAGCAGGTCCTTTTAACAGTTTGATAGTGTATAAATTGTTTCCCCTTATTTATAGTACTTGGATAGCTTGACCATTAGATAAAAGAAGAAGAATGGTGCATCCAAGATTGGTCAGGTGTGCAACGAGTTCTTGGATTCCATGACTAGATGTTTTTTGAGAATTTGTACTCTCAATGTTTAATCTGTTTTTAAATTTATTGTTTGGCGAGCAACCAGAATTGGGTAATCACATCCTACCTGTGTAGGTCTCTTCAGGGGATTCAAATCATTCAAGCAAATCTAGGCCATATGGTAGAGTTGGGCCCTATTTTTCTAAAAAAAATTCTTGAGACCAACATAACCATGTAACTAAATTGATGTCATTTTCACACATCAGTGGGAAATTTTCAGAGCATGTAATAGAGTTATTAATCCCTCCATTGTTCTACATGTGCTTACTGAATATCATTTAGATCCACAATATCTTGTATGTCTAGAGGAAAGTATTCATGGCCGTGAATTCAAAATGCTTTCTTTCAAACGTCTCATGGATCGTCTGTTCTACATCAAGATATATACTTACGACTGTAACATTTGCTTTGTGAACTTGTTTTGTTACTTTGTAGGCTTCGTGTTGGTTCTTCAAACAATCTGCAAACTTTTCCCCTGACTTTGATCTATCTATCTCTAAACTAGCGGCATTAGACATGTGCCAAAGAAGAGATATATTCAAGCCCATGACACAATAAGAGAGAGAGATCTTAAAAGAGATGTGTGGAGGTTCTTGGAAGTTGGTATTGCATTTCTTAAGAGCAGGGGAAAAAAATTTCTGGCATGAAAAGTGCCAAGCCATAGCAGGTCCTAGTCATAGTGTTGTGGTGACAAAGTCAGGTGCAGTGTATACATTCGGCTCTAACAGTAACTTGACAGCTTCACCATGGGGATAATAGAAGAAGAATGGCGTCCAAGATTGGTCAGGTGTGTAATGAGTTCTTAGATTCCATGACTAGATGTTTTTTGAGAATTTTTACTCTCAATGTTGAATCTGTTTTAAAATTTACTGTTTGGCGAGCAACCAGAATTGGGTAATCACATCCTACCTGTGCAAGTCTCTTTAGGGGATTCGAATCATTCAAGAAACAACGGGAGTAGGGCGTACAATGATCATCAGTGATACTGGAAGAGTTTATGCATTTGGGACAGACTCTTATGATATGATAGTATTACTCAACATTAATCTCATAGTCTAAGATCTGATGGGCTGAATGATTTTATCTATGAAGAGCGTCAAGATGGTGTTATTGGAGATGAGTTGGCGGGGCTCATTTTCATGTGTAATGATAGACACATAATTAAATGTTTTTGATATAAGGTGTTTGGTATGCCCAAAGCAAAGTTGAGACTTTTAGACCATGTACAACAAGGTACTAAATTGTTTCTTTTTTAGTATGAATCTAGGAAGATTTGTTGCATATTTGAAGTTGCTTCTTATCTCGGAATTGAGCTTGATAATGATGCCTTCAGAGGATCTAAAGTTGACTTCCCCTTACAGTTATGCTAATATTCAATATATGAGTGATAAATATGTAGATGGTTTTTATGTTCTGCACTTGTAACATTATCAGAGACATGATCAATGTTGAGTGTCCTTTTAAGATGTTCAACGATTTTTTACAGTTTGATATTATAAATTGTTTCCCCTTATTTATGAAACAAGTTATTTTGTCAAATTATGTTAATGAAAACCTCATATTAAATTTGATGTTCATTGGACTGTCGTAAGGAAATTTCAACCTTAAATTTGTGTACATTTGACCATCACTTCAAAGGTTTTTTTTCCTTCTTGCTTGAAGAATCGCAAAACACTAATATATTGGCCATATGGTAGAGTTGGGCCCTATTTTTTTGAAATTTTTTTCTTGCGACTGACATAACTATGTAATTAAATTGATGCCATTTTCACACATCAGTGGGAAATTTTTAGAGCATGTAATGGAGTTATTAATCAATATGGTATGTGAAAAATTCAAGATAAGAACCTTGGAATTGATATCTCAAAGTGGGTTTCAGATAGATGTATTGAAGATATATGAAAATGGCATGAGGTTAAAGCTATTTCCAAACAGTTACTGCCAAGACAAGATAATTATAAGCTTGTCTTTTGAAGTATGTCTATGAACTGCCAATGTTGAATATTATTCCTCCTTGGCTTTCTGCATCTCCTCTCTTTGCAAGAATTGTTTTCCCAATGATCATCTGTGTAGTTCCCACATAATAGTATTTCCTGATACATAAGGAAGCACTCTACAACTATGCTTGTAGAATGAGTTTAGATGAAAAAATAGTTCAAACAATTATAAAACAAGTTAGATCAGTGTAAGATTAATTTTTTAATGTTAATGTTTTAGATAACTGAGTCGAAACTTTTATTACGTAGTGTGCAGGAAGCTTGTTTTTTTAGTCGTTTGTGATATTTGTATTTATTCTTTTTTAAAATTATGAATCCACACAAAACTATTGCTTAGAAAAACTATGGCCATGGCAGCTCTGGTTGGACTGCATGTATCTCCTCCTCTTTCATCCCCTTTTGTTTCCAAGATCACTATAACATGCCTTCCTTCAAATACCCTCAAGCACAACTATACAAAATTCCTCATACCCAATTCAAACAAAAATGAAGGCAATGGGGAGAACTATCATTTGAGGCCAATTAAGGCCAAGAAGAATCCCTAGCTAGACCCATTTGACTATGGGGAGGACCTCAGATGTGGAATATGGGGATCTCTATTCAGATGGGAAGTAGGGTGCAGAGTATCCAAGGCCTCCCTGATGACCTAGATGATAAATTTGGGTTTCTTTAGTTTCCCAAGGGCTACAATGTTGAAATTGCTTCACTTGGTGGAATGTTGAGGGGTGATGTTAGAGTCTGTTGCTGCATGGTGACTAGTGGTGTTTATGAGAACTTGTTGTGTTTCCCTATCATACAATTGCTTAAGGATAAGTATAATAATAACCCTGTACTTATCTGTATATACTAATTTAATGAAGGCTAGAATGTTTTGTAGTTTATCATTGTGTATTTAACAAGTTATTTCATCAAAATCTTATATGCCTTTAATTAAGGTGGCCCCTGGGAGTATTTGGAGCAAAAATGGATTTTTGGATAAACAAACATGAGAATTCTATGACTGAGTTTCCTTTCAAAATAAAAGAGCAGTATCAATTCCACTGATACAAAATGCATTACTGGGAGTTTTGGTATTTATTCAATATGCAATAATATGTACACATAATGTTCTAGAATAGAAACGCTTGGTGTCTTTGTTGGCAACATTGTTTTAAAAACAATTCAAATTTTCCCACAGGGCAATGGCTCGTGGGTGTTTGATAGGGTTTCATTCTTCCCACCAGGGTTCCACCTACAATATACCCTACTCATATGATAAGTGAAACAAAAGAATGATGACAGGTGCAAGTCTTGTTCGACCTTTAGCGGAACATATCCCCTTAGAGATAATGTCTAAGCCAAAGGACATCCAAAAGAGAAAACTAAACAAATTCAATGATGCAAATAATGGAAATTTTTCTTTATCTAAGGTCCATAATCTGGAATTTTTCAAGCCATATCTCCTAAAACCAGTGTAATGGAAAGTTTATCTCATTTTGGATTTAATCAATTGACATGCATGCATCACTAAAATTTGGTAAATTGTTAAAAGAGACATTATGTATCATCTGTGAAAATGTAAAAATCATGCAGATTTTGAACATATTGCTATAGAAAGTTATTTTACATGAAGTAAAATAATATCTAATCTCTTGCTGTAAATTCAAAGTCCAGATGAGAAAGTTGCTCTGGAATTTAATAACCTAGAGGAGCTTGTTGCTTATTTAGGAAATATTCAATGCACGCTGAGCAAGTAGCCTTATAGTCCATAGTTGGGTCTTTGAACACTCTAAGGGTTGAGTCAAGAAGCAAACAAAGTTGGTTTAGGACCAGGCCGACATCAACTGGCTAGTATCTGATCCACTGACAGCCAGCTTCTCCAAATTCTGCACTTCATGGTGGAGGATAATAAAGAAGATGATATCCAAAGCAACAATGTCGTTCAAGGGGTATCAAATGTATTCAAGTTTAGTTCAAATAAAATTTTCCACAACAAGCTACCACTCATGATATAAAATCTGCAAATGTATAGAGGTCTTCATGTATTCCTGTTTGGTTCAGATCTCATGATATAAGATTTGTAAATGTATATGTATGAATTTGTAACAAATTCGAAATGTAGCAGATAAAACCTTTCAATGTAATGTTTCATCTATATTCCTACACTACCACTATCAATCACAGCCCTTATCAACATGTTATCGACAATACAAAAGTAATAATTATTCAACAAAAAACCAACCAAATAACATGATGCAACCACCGTCTCAAACACACTTTACACATGCTATTGCTAGTTTCCCCTAAATAATTACAAACCACATCAACAAAAAAAGTAATTAACTATCTTAAGACGTTATCAATTGTATTCATGTTTAGTGCAAAAAAAATTGCCCCAAAAGGCTACCACTCATGATAAACCATCTACAATTTAGCTATATTCATGTTTACGTTTAAATACTAGATGATAGTTCAAAACTGTTTACGACTCATGAATATAAGATTTACAAATGTATATTATGAAACTTGAGTCGTAACAAATTTGAAATGTCTGATTGCATAATCCACCGTAAATGTAATCGCTTCATCTATATGTCCTACACATACAAAATCAATTCACACCCCTTATCGATACAACTACAAAAATAATTAATATCCCTCTAAATCAACATAACATATACCGTTCGGTGTTCAAAACATTGCATTGTACAAAGGAAATAAATGTGGTACTCCCTATTCCATCTTAGGAAAATAAATGGATAGAAAAGTGGAGAATCGATTGTAAATGGGAATCATCACTTTTTATTGTTAACCAATAGGGTAGATTTAAAATTATCTTACTAGCCAAATGCATTGGAGATGAACTAAATATTTATATATGCGGTTATTCATGTACTAGGGAAAAATAAATTGCCACGGGTGTGTATTTCAGAGGTTTTATTTAATGACTGATTGCTGGGGGTGTCAGTGCATTACTCAAAAAATAACATAAACCTGTCCATGATTAATGACGGGTTTACGTCTTTAACTACATTGTTAGCACCCATTTTACGAGAATATCCGAATTCCTGATTAATATTGATTTTACGTGTTTGGCGAATAAACCACTTAGGGAAATGTCTTCTCATGGAATTTAACTTTTGCAACACATGGAGATTTATCAAATGAAACAATGTATAGTTCACTTCACTGGAATGCATGAGGATTGTAATTCATGGTGTTCTTAATATCCGCATCAATTGCGCGTGAATGTTTGTTTTGTGTTTTTTTTAATCAATTGGAAATTTGAACTGGTTCATTTTCATGTTTTAGTACTTATCTAATTACATGCATGAGATCTTGAAATTCGAACATTGGGTCATTGACACACAGTTTGTGTAAATTTCGTTGTTTTATACATGTTTACCCAATTGATTTGAGGATTGCTTAAGGTTTTTAGGACATTATCAATGGCTTGGAACCCTTGGTTATCCTTTTCAAAGAGGGAGTTGAAGTTTTGGAGTGCATCTGGGATGGCAAGAAACAGATTTACAGAAGGCGGCAAAGGATTTTAAAATCTCATTTTGGAATAAGATTCTGATGTGGGTCTTCAAATATATTCCAAGCAACACCTTCTTTAATCCTTATGAATCACGGTCTTTTGAAGACACTTCACTGCCATGGTTTCAATATGTTCCTCCAAGTTATGGGTGGTATGGTGGAAAGATTCGATTTGAAACTTATGAATTCTATGGCTCTATGGAAATGCCAAGCTATCCTGCCATGTGAGAAGACCAAGTGGTTTGATCACCAACTATATGTAGCTTACCTTCTCTCTACCATCCCCATAGTAGGTTCCCTTTATTCTGGTTTCTTGACAAATTTGATATGATTCAACAGGAACTTCCATGGATGTACCCTATTTTGTTCATGTTCAGCCACTACATAGTTCTAGAGTTCAGACCTTAGAGACTTAAATTCAAGTACTCCTCAACATAAAGCAGTTGATGAATACAATGAGGCTATAGAGGTCAGTAACTAGCACATACTCATATAAGATTAACTTGGCGGGCATTCAAAACTCTTCTTTCTATCCCCTAGTGATGCATTTCATTTAGCCCTTTCTTTGATATATGTGTCATGGTATAATGCTCCTCTTGTCCATGCCAGAGTTCCCATCAACCATTGATTGTAATCTGGATACTGTGCAAACCTTCTAGATTCCATTTTGACTAGTAAGAAACTCAACATTATCTCTGAGTGGTAAATACTTATTTTACCATTGTATCATTTGAGTGAACTAGCCACTAGGGCAACTATTATCACAAATTTTTTGGTACCTATCTGCGATTTATTGAAAATTCTTAAAATTCTATCTTAATGAAATTGGTAGTTGACTGAAGATCATTACATTTAGCTGAAAAAGCTAAATTGAGATTGGTAAAATCAAGTTAATTTCATTGTAGATGCCTTGAAGATTCCACATTGAATGCCACAATTAAAAATTTAATACTAGTTTTTGCAACCAAAGTAGTTGTTTCTAGCATATCTTCTATCAATTCTTCATACAAAGTTTATTTAGTGACATGAAATAAAACTATGATGAGGAGAACAAATTGGGCATATGCACTTCATTTGCACAGAAACCTTAGTTGAGGTGATTCATAGGGCAAAGCAAGCTCCAGTCAAACAATTATGTAAATTATTTACTTGATTATTTTGGAAACTTGTGAAACCATCTTAGATGACATGATTAAAGTTCACAATTTAGCTTATGCAGATGATCATGTTAACTGCCCCAACAATTCTCAAAATCAATTGATACAATTGTCCTACTCCAAAAAATTCAGGACCGGCTATGATTACTAATATGTGTGATCAATTGAACATTCCTTTATTCAGGACCTGTTTGATAAACACAATTATAAAAACCCCTGTCAAACCCTTATAAATTAAGATACCTTTCCTACAGGAACATACACGTGATCTTGGATTTTGGACTTCTAACTGAAGTCTCTGGCATGTAATACTTATTGGTTTTCCACTATGATTGAAATGATAAAGTTAACAGTAAATACTTAGTTTTTACACACATCATTTTTTTATGGCATTCTCCAATGCTTTCAACCTAAATTTAATGTATCTTCTCAATCATCCTCTTTAGTTGTAAATAGGCATGATAAAACATTTCTATCAAAATACCATTGTTTACATAACTATCCTGGTAAGAATCATAATTCCTTAGAGTGAGAATAAGACAATGCAAAAGTTATATGTTTTCAAATTTTTACATTCCCTTAAGATTCACTCCACAAGCCTTATTTCATTGGATAACACTGTTGCAAAATATTGTTTCAACTACCTACACATCATTTTATAGTAATGGATGGTATCAAAAAACCCACTAAAGGTATGGGTTGTAACCTATTGGAGAATCTTAAATAATGACTTCAATCTCGCCTAAAAACTTTTTTATACCTCATTTATCCTATGGATTTTTAGAGCACAACCAACTGGTATTTGCATGCTTATGATATCAATATTCTCTTGTAACAATAAGTACTAAAATTGGGTTGGTCTTGTTTTAAAAGAACATAAAATTTCTCAACCTTTTAACTTAATCTTTGCTAATGGTTAAATTATATGGTCGAAGCCACTGGTATCTCCTAGAGGGCTCTGATATTTGGTCACACTTTTCTAAATTATTTCTATAGTACAAATGACTATGGATGGTAGAAATAGCCAATGCTTATGTGCATCCTAACACAAGTAAATATCCAAAATTCAACTGTTTTAGAAAGTACATAATCGTCATCAATTTCAAGAACTTTAATCCAAGTTGATCATTTCTGAATAAATTTGAATTCCAATTGATCCAGAACTAATTCACAAGATTCTCAAAATCAACTGTTCGATCCACCATTCAGATTTCTATTTTGATGAACAACAAAAGAAGTTGAACCTGCCAATTCTTCCTACTACAACCATTGTAATATTTTAACGTATACTTTTTAATACTTTAAAATGGAAATCATAATTTACATAAACCATATTAGAGAGACGACACCAGAATTGTTTACAGAGTTTGGAAACTGCATACGTTTCCAGGGTTCATACGAACCTATCTATTAAGATTTCGCCAAAATTGTACGTACAATAAAACTCACAATTCAAAAAAATAGACCAATAACCTGTAATGTTGTGCCTTCAAACCTTCGAAAAACCATAACGGAGCTCAATGTTTATCTACACCTTCTCAAAGTACTTGGAGTAGTGTATCCTAAAATGTTCCTAGCCTTCCATTGAATTATGATGCACAAAACAATGTCACGAAGACTCTAGAAAAGGAAAATAGTATATCCACGAGGATCATCTGCAGAATTATGGACAAATTTTTAGTTTACTCCGAAGACCTCAATCCCAATGCTACTAAGATTCCTCTAAATTTCACTTTTACAAAATTGCCTTCTTATGGCTCTAACACAGTCTCAGACTTGTGCTTATACAAATGCAAATCTATTTTTATATAGGCCTGAAGCGATCCCGTATAGAATAGCGGCGAGGAATTATTTTAGTATGTGGGTGGTTGGGGGTTTGATCCTCCCCAACCAACCCACTTGTATTTTGGGATATATGAGGATAATACTCCCACATGCATCAAGTCATGAAACATCTAAGCCTTTAAATAGGGTTTAACCACCCTATATAGTTGTGGTTGCAGCCACACATATATGCATTTTTCCTTTTTAATGTGCCACAGGGCACGAAGGTTGTGTTGCAGATTGTAGAAGGCCACATAAGCAGTGTGTGACATATTTGGTAATGCCACCTAGATTTTTTGGTTGGGCTGTCCAACATAAATACTCATGTAGGCGAGTTTGGTGGCATCTGTGTTGCACTATTTGAATGGTCGTGGATTACGCTGACTTGGCTCAGCCGAGTGGATAAGTATGTAGGCCTAACATTGAGGTAGGTGGATAAGTATGTATATATGTATATATGTATATGTATGTATACACACACACACACAAAATTGTGGTAACAGGAATGTGAAGTAATGGCCGAAAAGACACCCCTCTATAAAAAAAGTGTGTCAACCCTGGCTAAGGTCCCCTAGCTAGCAAATAACGGGACCCACCCATTCATAATCAAGCGGTTTATATTGAATATTCAATGGTTTGTGCCCTGTTGCCCCTCATCAAGGGTCACATTCCATTAAGAATCTTGAAGTTGTTCTTCCGATATTTGCGGAATAAGGTAATGAGATATGGACGATAGTGGAATAGAGAAGAAATGATACAACAAACTAAAACCCACCATCGTTTCAGACACAGAATGAGTCTTGTCCTGTTATTTATTTTTATAGGTTTATCTGGGCTAGAGGCTTACTATTTCCGAAGGTTGTCAACATTTGTGTTGTGCCATATGTCAGCTAGTTGGTCTCCCCTTGAAGCATGTTGTGTTGTTGTTTGTTTCTTTTTGGTAGTGGGGAATTGCCTCTTCATTATAGAGTACTAAACCATTGACCTAACTAGTGTTCTCAGAACTTATCCTTTTGTGCTCTACCGTTGTATCTTAACTATTTGACCCTTTTGTTGTGCTGGGTATGATCCCCATCAAAAAACCATTTACTAATAAAAACAAGCTACCTCCGAAGTTGTTTGCAACTTTCTCAAAGAGAATATAATTGTTAGATTCGGCATTCCTCACAAGATTGTTGCTGAAAATGATTCCAATTTCTCATCACATGAGTTGACTAAATTTTTTTTTGGATTTGGGATTACATTGTCTCAGTGATCTAACTATTACCCCCAAGGCAATGGTCAGGCTGAATCCAGCAATAAGAACCTAGTGACCATAATCAGAAAGATGGTTGATGAGAATCAGAGGACATGGCACAAAGCATTGTACGATGCATTATGGGTAGATTGGATTACTCCTAAGCGAGCTATTGGAATGTCCCCATTCTAGGTGTTGTATGGAATTGATGATGAGATTCCTATCTTTGTAGAATTTCCAACCTTACGATTAGCTAAAGCAATTGAGGATGAAACTTTTCAAAGTTCCATTGAGAAAAGGATAATGTACCTAGCTAGGCTAGAAGAAGAAAAGAGCAAGGTGGTGGATCACATTATAGACCATCAGAGCAGAGTCAAAAAGATATTTGATAAGAAATCAAAGCAATGTGATTTCTAGATTGCAGATCTAGTACTTCTCTAGGATAAGAGAAGGGAATAGAAAGGGATCGATAGCAAGTTTGATTCTTTATGGAAAGTTCCTTTCAAAATCCATCAGCTGAATGGTGAAAATAGCTTCTATCTATCATTCTCCTTGATGGATAGTTGCCCCCTCTACCTCTCAGTGGACAACATTTGAAGTTGTTCCGCCAGTAATGCAAGATGCTCTCTTACACTATATTATACTTTATTTTCTATTGTGTTTTTTCTTTCTTTCTTTCTTTCTTTCTTTGTTGTTTTTCTCTTCTTCCAACTCCGTAGCCCAATGGATAAAACTTATTGATTCTCAGTTATCTTCCTTTGATGTCTCAAAGAAAGTATCCAACTGGAGCCAGTTGTTATCTCATTTTAGTGATTTCAGCTAAAATTGAGATAACCATAGGAAAGTTTTGGAAAAATCTCTTAAATTTCCCCTTTGGAGGAGATTTTCAAGGGTTTCAGGTTTTCAGTGCATGAAAGCATGTTTCTTGCTTGTTACATGTCCCATGTTCCTGAAACCTGAAACCTGATGGTCTTGTCAGTACATGAAACCCCTGAGCATCGGAACATTGTTATCCAATGCATGCTTCATGTCATGTGTTTCCAAAACCTGAAACCTGATTATTGCCTTTGTGTTAGGTTTTCAAAGGTTCAAAACATCAGAACATGCTTTACCTATCACATGTTTCATGTTCCATGTTCCTCGAAACCCGCAACCTGAAAATGAAGCCAGTGTGTTGGGTTTTCAGAACTCGGAAGCATCTCAACATCTCATGCATCATGTCTCATGTTTCCCGAAACCTGAAACCCAAAATGAACCAAATCCTTTGTATCGGGTTTTCGGAAGCTCCAAGCATGATGAAATGTCATTAATGTCCACTTGTCTGGTAGTTGGCACATGTGTCAAGTGAGGTGTAATTAATTTCAGGGTTTTATAAATAGTCAGTTTTTACATGTCATTTTTACCTTGTATGATTTTTGATGCGTTGGATTGATGTGCATGCTTCTACCTCCTCCAAACCTGATTGAGCTTCTTGATCAATTTCGTGATCTGTCTTTGATTATTTTCAAATTTATTGAAGGTATTTCTCTCCTCTTTCTACTTTTATGCTTTTTGGGGTTATTTTTGAGGTGTTCATAATGGATTTTTGCATTTCTTTTCTCTTCCTTCTTGGTTTAGGGTTTTGGGTTGCTTTTCTTTATTTTTATTACATTCCCATTGAACCTTTTGTTTGGAATTCACCTTAGGGTATTTTTTTATTTTCCCATAGATGGTACCCTATAGTTTTCAAAAGGGTTAAAAAATTCCTAACTAGCAACATGAACAGGGATTTTTCATGTCCTGACATCATAGAAATCTGATTGCATCTGTTTTCAGGTTTTACAAGGTGTCTGACATCATTCAAGTTCCACCTTTTGGGATTCTCTAAGTGCTTGACATCCCTCAAGTTCTGCCTTTGTATTTCGGGTTTGCATCCTGTGCCGATATGTTTGAACTTCCACTAGTGTTTCAGGTCTTGACTGGTGTTAGACAGTTCCGTCCAGTTCCGCAGTGTGTCAGATATTATCACCTGCTCGACATCATCCAAATTCTTCCAGTCCTTTCAGGATTCTCAAGGTGTTTGACATGGTCTATTTCCTGACACACACAATCTAGTCTGTCAGGTTTCTGAGGCTGCTTTGCAAGTTTCAAAACCCGAGTAGTAGGGCGGGTTTGTTCACTTGTTCAACAAACATCCAGACCCGATTGCTCTTTCAGGTCATTTTCAAGACTCCTCATGTCAGACCCTAGCCCATCTAAGGATAAGTCAGATAAGTCTTGGAAAGATGAAGTACAAATATCAGAAGATAGATTCTTCTTCTTATATAAGTTGCAATTATGACATCCGGGACATAGAGCTTGGCAATATAGACATGGAAGACTTCTGGAAAAGGATCAAGGATTCTTCTTAGAATTCATGGATGAATTCAATAGCCAGGCAACAGTCTCCCACTCACAGTAGGGTTTCTAGTATCATCCTAATGCCCTAAATTCATTCTGGCATGTTCTTCTCACTACGACTCAGCCTCCCGCTCAGTCAGAAATCAAGCAGGAGAATCTATAGTAAAATTAGACAGAGATTAATTCGATCAAATCCTAAAGTTTGCCCAACTTTACAGAATATGTTGATTTAAATCTTAAGTCAGCACAGAAATCCTGGGAAAAAGATCAAGAAGACTGCATCAAGCACGTGAACAAGAAATTCTTGATCAAGGCTAAGCCAGTTGTTTCTAGGTTTCCTAAGTCGGTCCCTAGAAGTGATTTTATACTTGAAATTAGTGATATCATCACCCTACTGAGCCAGTTATTTGGGCTCCCAGAGTCAAAATAATTCCAAGGGTGGATGTATCAGTTCATGGTCATCATAAAGAAGAATGACCAAGGGATTGATTGGGGCACCTTAATAAGTGATGAGATAGACTCTCAAATGAAAATGGTCTTGTCTACTGGCAAGTTCTACATGATGTCGTACGTCACCTATGCAACAGAAGGTATGAGAAACTACCCAGGGTTGGATGCAAAAGGGAACTGAAAAACTGAGCACATATATCGGTACTTCCCTTAGCTGACAATAAAAGGATCTGAAGATCAATTCAGAAGAGTGAATGATGCCTTCTTTTATGAAAACATTTGCAGGCTGGACCCTGAGCTGAGAAAGAGAAGAGTTTTTGATGAGGCATGGGAAGAGGTGTCAAAGTGGGGTTGCATCTTTTTGCAATTCAAGAAGTTCACCTATCTTCAGGTGGTAAAATTCCAGGGTAACCCTTTCTATTTTCCCAGGTTTCCAGGTGACAAACTCATCCTTATGGAGTTGGTCAGACAACTATTGGATTTCCACAAGTTCCAACAAAGTAGACACAAGGCCATTGTCTCCTTCCCAATTTCCATTGGAAGGTACACATGTTCTACAGTGGTGAAGCCCAAGAATTTGGTGCATGAACTTCAAGAAAAACTAAATAAGCATATGAAGTTCAGAGAGGGATTCGATATTTGAGGAGTCCTTAAGTCGTATGGAACCTTGTATCTACATGTGCCCCATGTAGATGACATCTGGGTTGATCTTCGGGATGAGGTTGCCATTTGAAGAAAAGACAATAGCAGACTAACTCTTGAAGAAGTTCAGATGTTAGATCTAGCTGATATTCCTAAAGGCACCATAGACAATGAAAGTGTCTTGGAACCTAGGTATGAACAGTCAGATGGAGATCAACTTGGATTCTTGGCCATTGATTGGTCCATTGCTAAAAAGGATTCTATCGCTGAGAGAGCTAGTCAAACCCTTGTCCACACTAAGGCATGGCTCATTTCTTGGGGAATGAGTTATAAAGAAAAGAGTTTTCAAAGATAGCTACTCAAGAAGTGGGACCCTCCAAGGGAGAAAAGGAAAAGGATAAAATCCCTACCAAAAGGCAAATAAAGTTTAAGTTTTTTAGAAGAGGAAAAAAGTAGGGGGTCAAATCATCTACTCCCAGAAAAAAAGTTGAGGTATTGGAATCTCCTCCTCCTCCACCAGAACAAGAAGAAATTATTTCAGAAATCAAGGTTAGTCAACCTATTTTTTCTCCTTTTGTTGATTGCTCATCGGAGGTAAGCCTTGCTCTTGCTTCTCAAGCTTTGGCTTTAGAGTCTTTACCCCCTCTCCCCCAATCTTCCTCACCACATATTTCAATGCCACTCTCATCAGTCATGGCCAGCATTTTCTTTGGTCTTTCACCTCTCTCTGTTGGACCTACATGTTGGCTATAGAAATGCCTCCTCCTTCCTGCACCTTCATTCCCTCAGTCTATTCCCATAGTCACTACACTTGCAGTCATCACAACTCTGCAAGCAAATATTCCTCCACCCACAGATACAACCATGACACCTCCAATAGGAGAAAATTCTTCTGTTGTACCTCAATGGTTGGTCGAATAGACTCCGAGAAAGAGGAAGGTGGTAGTTCCCCTACTAGCCTTCGACTTCAATTCACTCAAGGCCTCTCCTGCCAAATCTTCCAAGAAACCTAAAACAGTTTCAAGGGTTTCAGTAGATGCCTCAGGGCATAAGTTTGCAGATATTGCCACTCCTGCGACTGAAAAAACCAAGGAGAACATAGCAGCTTCTGATTATTAGATTACAAGGGTGGATCTGGGAAAGGTAACAATAGAAGGGGCACAACAAGATGCACAAGATGCCATGAATGTGCTATGCCAAAAGCTGAAGGAAACAAAGGTGAGTAGGGATGAGCTAAAAGAGAAAGTGGAATAGTTGACAGAAGTATTGCTTAAGCTCTCAAATCCCTCTCAGTCAACCCTGTCATCTTCTACTCCCACTCCTATCAGGTTTGACTTCTCATCAGTGCCTATTATTGAGAAGATCAATGAGAAGGGGAGAATGGTGGATGAATGGATTCAGAGGTTACTCCTTCAAGGAAGGAAAGTCATTGATGATACAATAGAGGTATACAAATCCTTGGAGGAAATGAAAAAGGATGGTGACAAGATGAATGATGAATTTTCATAGGAGGCTGGAAACCTTGAACTAACTTTGGAGGCCCTCAATGCACTGAAGAAAATTCCATCTTAGGTCTTAGTGGAAGAAGGAGTCATTCCACATGGGGATAAACACTTCCAGCTAACCAAGGCTATTAGGTTCAAGATAAAGATTCTCAGTGAAGCTTGCAGCAAGTTGAGAGAATCCAGAGATCAGTTGATTGATGCCACCAGTGATATCGAAGAAGAGTTGTTCAAGATATTTCCCAAAGTATTGGATGAAGGCTCAACCATTCTACCTACTGATGGTTTCTATAAACAAATTCAGGAATCAATCAAGCAAGAACCAGCTTCCATCTTTGATCTAAGCGTCATTGATAAATTTATAAAGATTGAGAATGTTTTGGAATCTCTGAGAAAACTTAATAAGAGATTGAAGAAACTTCTTGGCAACGCAAGTGACACACAGGAAACTTGCAAGGTTCTAAGTGATTATTCTAGTGTGTTAGATGAAGCTGAAATGAAAGGCATAATCTAAAAGTTTCAAGAGTTTCGAGATAAGCAGGCATCGCTGGAAGAAGACAAGGATGAGGAAACAGAATAAGCAATGATGTTACATGTCATTTCCTTCCAGAAATTGACATGTCTTTTTCATTTCCATTTTGTCACATAGGAAGCAAATTTTGACTTGTTCTCCTGTGTGAGAGTCAAGCAAAATAGGACTCTTATTAAATGGCTATTTTCTAGGATTTTATCCTATTTTCTCTCTGCCCTTTTTATTATAAATAATGGATGCTTGTGCATTCCAAGAGGAGACTTTTTGAATATTAAGAGCTATTGTGAAGAAGAAGAAAAACTTTGTATTTTCTTTTTAATCATTGAAGAATAGAAACAGGTGTTATTTTACAAACTTTGTGTTGTGGGATTCATCTATCTTGAGAGATTGTTCTTATGTCCAAAATCTTGAGCTATTCTTTGTTTAGTGTTCTTGATCATTTTAATTGTTTCAGAATATTACACTCATTATCTAAAACTCGTATAAGTATTTCTTGATCTGTGTTTTCTTGAAAGAAAATACGTTCCTCTCATTCCCTTTCCACTTTGTTTCTTCTATAATATTTTCCCTTCTAATTCTTCCTAATCTAAAGATTGTAACATCTCCATTTCATGTTGATATGGATTTCAGGATTGTATCCCAACCCCAATGGTTAGAATAGTGTGGATATTGTACATATTATTTCTTCCGTGTTTTAGATTAGTAATAAACAGGCAGCCTCACCTATCTTTGAGGAGGGATTTAATCCCATGTACTGCGGTTGAACCTCAGTATCCTCTCGATCTGGAGGAATAATTTCTTGTTGTACTGGTATGGATTAGTAAATTTACAGAACTTCCTGAAGTGTCTGAAAAAAAAGCATAGAAATAGGGGAATGACTTAGAAAACAAAGGAGTTATCGATCACCTAGTAATATTTCTTATTTAGTTCTAAATGGGAGTCACCTGGCCAACGAATTAGTGACCTTGCACTCATTGATAATTCATTTTATGATAAACCAATGGATATTTTCAAAATAACCTTAAAAAAGATAGGGTTAGTCATCAATCCTAGTGAAGGGTGTTATGTGATTTCCAAGCAAATTGAAATTCATATAGATTTAAGAGAACATAACATGAATTTACAAATATCTGTATCATTATAAATGGAATCCAAGTAATGATGTCTCCATGTATCCAAGGATCGAGGAATACTAGGGTCTTTGGAAGGATTGGACATTCATAAATATGGCATTTCGCTCCTTCAAAATATCAATAGATGAAAGACATAAAATTGTGATAAATGTTTTACAAACTCGATGATTTGACGTTTTATGGTTTAGGATTTAGTGCTTTAGGTGTTAGATGGCTTAGGGTTTATGGGTTAAGGGAGTTTGTCCTTTCAATTACTAATAAAAATGGTTTAACACAAAGAACATTAGAATGAGTGAAATATTTCCCAAGCGATAGGAAAAATAACATAGTTGTATTAGGGAATATTGCTTTACCCTTAGCTCTGAGTCCTAAGCCCTACAACGGTTTACAACCTAAACCCCTAAACCCTAAACCCTAAAACCCAAAACCTAAATATTGAGGCCTTAAAATTAAACCTTAAAACTTAAACCCTAAGGGTTTAAAACCCAAGGTTTAAGGTTTACTGAGTCCTAAGGGACTGAAACCTTAAACCTTAAACTTGTTAAGGCCTAAACCCAAAACCATAAACCCAAAAGGGATTAAACATTTAAACCTTAAATTCTAAACACTAAACCCTAAGGGTTCAACCTTTTAGCCCGAAACCCTTAGGGTTTAAGTAAACCCTAAACCTTAGGGTTAGAAGCTTACCACCAAAACCTTAAAATCATGGATTTAGTGGTTTAGGGTTTAGGGCTTAACCCTAAACCTTGAGGGTCTAGGATCAAGAGCTTTAGGGTCCTAAACCCTATGGGTGAGGGTTTAGGGTTTAGGTCCTAAGGTTTAGGGCTTCATCGAATTATGAGTTGAAGTAGAACATTCTAAGTTTTAAACCCTAAACCATACACACTAAATCCTAAACCCTAAACCCTTAGCCCTAAACCATGAACCCCTTAACCCTCAACCCTAAGCCCTGATCCATAAACCCTAAACATTAAGGGATTAGACCCTAAATACTGAGCCCTAAAAATAAACCCTTAAACCCTAAATCCTAAACTCTAAGGGTTTAACATATAGGAACTATCATCAAATTCTAAAAAACTAAGTCCTAAAGGCCAGGTAAACTATGTTAAACCTAAACCCTTAACGCTAAGCCTGAAACCCTGAAACCATAAATTTGAATCCCTAAACACTAAACCCTATTAAACCATGAGCCCTAAACCCTAAACCATAATCCCTAAATTTACCGTGAATAAATGCTTAACCTTGAGCCTTCCACCCTACCTGAGACATAGACCATAAAGTCTTAAACTTTATGCCTTAAACTTTAGGAGTTTAAGGATTAGAGCTATAAGGTTAAACCCTAATTATGAGCCCTACACCTAAACCCTTTAACCCTTTACGAGCTCTGAACCCTAATTTTTTAAACCATTAAACCCCAAACCATGAGCTAAAAAAGATAAACCCTAAACCCTAAACACTTATTTAAACCCTAAACCCTTAGTGGTAAAGGGTTGTTTACCCTAAATCTTAATTCCCAAACCCTAAGTATATTGAGCCCTAAAACCTAATTTTAAACCCCTAAAACCTACAACACCAAATCCCTAAAACATAAACCTAAAACTCCTAAACCTTAAATTCTAAGCACTAAACCCTAAACATGGTTTTAGGGTGAGGATCTCATTTTAGTAAGAAATAGGGACAAGCATCATAGGGCTAGGATTTGTGATCATGTCCTTAAATCTTGAGGTTATGGACCAAATTTTAAAATTAGTACCAATTCAAGTTGTGGTAGGGAAAAAAATCCAATCCATAAGGTCAAAAAACTTTGGTATAATGACTAAATTTAGGTTTAGGGCTTATGTTCTACAATGGTTAATTTCATAGACTTACAATATATATGGATTGAAATTTTTAGATCATTAGCTTTATGTCTTAAAATGAGTAACTACTGATTATAGATTAGATTTTGAAAAACTATCTTTAGATTATCACTGGTTTCAGAACTATGGGATTAGGTTTAGGTTTCCCTAGGATTCAGGGCAGAGTGGTTAATTTTCTTATATGTTTAGTAAAATAAGGTTTAAATTAGGGTTAACATTTGGGTTTATTATGGTTTACTTAACATTTAGGTTTTACTTAATGGCTCCTTAGCCCATACAAAGTTTTAGAGAAATTTTAAAATTGTTATGATTTTAGTGTTCATAAAATGTGTACATTGTTTTAGGTTTGAATTCTTTAGATTTAGGAAAAACATTAAGGAAAATTTCGCATTTACTCATGGTTTTAGGTTTATGGTTTCCTTTTAGCCCCACCTCATGGACACCTTGGGGCATGGTAGCCCTAAGGTTTACATCTTTAGGTTATTATCAAGCATATATAGGGTTTATGGATTAAGTTCTATAGTTTAGGGTTTATGACATCACGGTTAAGATGCTATTATCATATATCACGCATGTCCACATAGTTTAACTTTAGAAAATCATTCGAAATGGTTTAAGATGTCTTTAGGGTTTAGGGTCAAGGCATTACCATCCTTGAAATGTTCTAGGGTTCCTCAAAATTCAATTATGTTTAAGAATAGGCCTTTATGATTTACAAGATAAAGCAAAAGCATTTAGTCTGAATTCTCATCTTAATAATAATCTACCAACATTAACTACAAATCTAATCGTATTATTACTCCCAAAATTTGTCCTATCTCTTGATAAGGTTATCCCACTTGTAAGACAAAATAGCCTTTTCTTAGTATCCCAGTGTTCTACCTGTGTACATAAAATAATATCAACACTACAAATCCTTAACCTATCTATCCAAAATGATAACATACTTCTTTAGAAGCATTACACATTTAGAGCCCCATTTTTCTACGTACCTACACCGAAAGGTGGTAGCATTACACTATCTTTCTCATTATTCCCAAACCTTCAAGTTTTTCCACTCTTAGAGAAAAATGGATTTAACAACATCCTATAGGATAGACCAATATCTTTCAACAAATCCTATTTGTTTTTCCTAACTCCTTACGGAATATCCCAAAATTCATCTGTGAGAATCAAATTTGACATTAGATGCTTTATTCTTACACCTACCTACACATCTTTGAGATTAGATTTTCTTGAATTACTAAAATTTTCCTCAAATCTTCTAAACACTTTCTAAAAATGATAAATTTCCTATCTATAGTTAAGTTTTGATGCGTACTATGCAATTCCTATATTATTTCAACTACATTATGTCTAAGAACTTATCATAGTTAAGAAAAGATTAAAGGTGTGACTGCAGAAGAAATCCTAAAAATTCTATATTCTCAACTACATGATAGATCCAGTTGTGAATTACTTACATAGGTGAAAATTGGGGGTTCTAACATTGGTTATAGTTTATTAAAATATTTACCGTACAAATAAATTCATAATGAAAGATCTAAAAGGAGTTATAACACATAACATTTATTTTTGCATAATCTAGAAGCATCTCTTACTATCTCTCTATAATGGTCTAGTATCTTTGTTCTGCGCTCTTCAAATCTAAAGGATTCTCAATGTATTTAGGTTTCTAAATGGCCTAAGGGGATATCTAGGGTATTAATGTTAATCTATTTTTTAGGACTAAAACATTGTAAATGAACTAACATAGTATGAGAATAAAGGTAAATAAACTATGTTCTAGTTGAAATCAACCCCTAATATGTAAGAGGAAGAAAGGAAATGACTTAGCTACCTAAGATAAGCTTTCGTAGTGTTATTGCAGATTTATTAACTTGAACTCAGTAGTTCTTACAAACACTCCAGGGCCCAGCAAAGGGAAGATTGGGTTGTATGAGATGACACATTTGCTATGGGAGTGTACTTGGCACCCCGGTTTGCCCTCTCTCTTGTCTAAGTGCTCACTTTTTGTTAGCCAAATTTTATCAATATGAATCAATGTGGTTATTAAGTGTGTTTCTGAGTATGCACCTATCTGTCAAACATTGGATTCATCAATGAACTGGAGAATGATCCTTGATGTAAGGAGAAGTATCAAACCCTAGAAACAAATAAGAAAGATGCATATGAATGGATCAACTGTCCTCAACCAAAACTGAGTGGAACTTATCCTGATAATGGCACTACATTGCACACAATGATGTACTTCTTGTGTGTTTGTGTCCATTGTAAGCATGCCCTATGGTTCTCTTGTGATTATCTCTTCACTTTTTGAAGTAGCGAGCAATAGTAGCTATAGAAATGTAATTATTGTACATGGAATAGAATGGAATCCCTCCCCCTATGAGTGTGTGTGATACAGATCTCCTAGCTTGAGTGCATGAAACTATGTGGATGTAATTGATGTAATGGATGCAACCCTAGATGAGGTGTAGTAGTGATAAGATGCAATGACCTAGGAATTTATTATGGTCTTATAACTTTATATTTATAGGGCTCTCAAGCTCCATTTCTTAATCAATCGACAAGGCCGACTAAGAAGAAGATAAGGATGATCAACAGCTAGAAGTGACTCCGCTGTCATGGAATTCGGAAGAGGTTGTGCATAGACCTTAGGTGTTAGAATGACTAGGACTAGGGTGCCTTAATTTTAGGCTATAACAGGTGTTAGAATGGTCACTGCCAAGATGGGCTGATATGTATTAGCATATGGGCAATAGGTGGGAAATACAAAATAAAATATAAGAAAAAAGTTTCCAAAAGGTGGGATTAATTAGTACTTTGTACACATGAGAAACCTTCTAAATAGTAGTATAAGATCAGGACTAAATATTGTCTAATGTGAAATATTTGTGTTTACATTTTCCCCATACCAGTTCATGTTGATAGCATACGTTAAATTTGGGTAATCATTACATAGAGATTGCCTTTATAACCATGTCAGAGTGTCAAGAATAAATCATGTCAATCACACTAGATTCAAGCATGGAATTACTAAAATATTTATAAATATGGAGCAGTGGATATCTGATTTAAAAAATGTGTATAAAAGTGATGAGAATACAAACCTACTCTATGCATAAATCTTCAACACATGTGTACGTTTTGAACCACTAAACTAATCATCCATATACATGTGTGATGGTATACCTACATGGTTAGTATGGTGTAATATGTGATAAATAAATAAACCCGCATAGCAATAGTAAATAGAAATGTAAGTACGAATATGTGCATTGAATACAAATATAATATCCCTATATGCAGCGTATGTAGATACAAATCGGGAGTCTAGCTCGAGCTTCAAGACACTATGTGGATGTAATAGGGATGCTATAATGTTTCCTCCATGAGGTAGACAGTAGTAATAAGATGCAATGACCTAGAACCTTGGTTATGGTCTTATAACTTTATATTTACAGAGCTCTCAAGCTTAATGTCATTGTAATTAATCTCTGACAAGGCTGACTGAGAATAAGATAAGGATAACCAACACTCAAGTTACCCAAAAAGAAGCATAAGAGGTTGTGCATACCATAGGGGTGCCTGGAATGGGACCAGGATGCCTTGAAATTGCACTCCAGTACAATCCTGTCACCAATGGGGTGTCCTAATTTTAGGCTAGAATGTTGGAACATTCATGAAATGGGTTGATATGTATCAGGAAATAGGTGGGAAAGTATGAAATAAAAGTTAATAAAAAGGTTGTCCAAAAGGTGGGATTAATTAGTACTTTGTACAGTTGAGAACCTTCTAAATAGTAATATAAGTTTGGCTAAATATTGTCTAATGTGTAATATTTGTGTCTACATCAAGCCTAGTTCATGGTACATAAAGTTATGTGATCATAATAAAGGACCAAGCATATAGAGCATTAGCTGATCAAACCATGTAGGTTGTAATTCAAAGGCCATTTGCCAACAGTGTCTAGAGCATTCAAGTGGAATCTAGCATCCACACAATGTGGGCAAAATGATAGTTTTCCATGAAAAATGTGCATAGGATGGGAATTACAACCTCTTTTATACAAAATATTACATTTCTTACATGTAGCTACTTTAACTCGCATATCAAATGTTACATGCATAATCTGCCTACCTGGGTAAATTTAGACAAACACATAGAATATTGGAAATCAAAGAAACTTCAAAGCCCGTACTTTATTATTTATTATTACCAAGGTGCAAGTTCTGAAAGGTGCACTAGGGCGCAGAGCAGAAGATCATCGAATGTCTAAAAGTTTTGTTAATCTTTGCATTTGGTAGAGTTGCATAGCAGAACCATACCTGTCTAAGAATCAAAATTTCGTCTTGGCATTGACGATGTAAGGCTTCAAGGAAAGAGCATGGATATGTCAATATGGATTATCCTTTCGCACCTTGGCGTAGGTTGGAGGCGCAGGAAGAAGGTTCGACATGGAAAAAGCTCTTGCTTTCTCCCTGGCACACAGATAATGGCGCATTCCCTGGTGTCGACATGGAAAAGTTCTTGCCCAAGGCGCAGGTTGGAGGCACGACAAGAAGATGTCTTACAAGGTAAAAATTGTTTCCCTAAGGGCACAGAAATTTTGCATGAAGATGTCGACATGATTTTTCACGCCCTGGCGCAGGTTGAAGGCACAATTAAGATGTCGACATGGAAAAAGATGCGCCCTAGGCGCAGGTTAGAGGCGCATGACAATTAGATGTCAACAGGGAAAATAATTGTGCATAAAATGGTGCACACTTAAGAGTATGTTGACATGATGATGGATGCGCCTTGGTGCATCTTCAGGAGGCGCAACATTTTGAGCTTGCTAACAGGAAGCAAACCCTGGCGCAGATATTCAAGATGGCCATAACTTTTCACAGGGAGCTCGGATTCATGCAAGGTTGGATATTTTTGGAAAGCTTACAAGGTCCTCTATCCAACTACGATTGGATATCTTTAATTGGGTGAGAAAAAATTCTTAAAAATGCAAAATCCAGTTCCTACTTTTTGGGTTTGCTAGGGTTCTCACCTACCACCATAATGAGATGAATTAAATACATTCTGGAGGTGGTTGGGGTAGATTTGGAATTCCTCTCTCTTCCCTCTCTCATTCTTCCTATAAATTGTAAGGAGGGGCTTCTTTATAAAGGTTGGACATTCTTGTTTTTCCCCTCCCTTCTTTTCTTTGGCAGGTGAATTTGTGGAGTTCAAACCTCCCATCTAAAACTGTAATGCAACTTTGCCTCTTGGACATTTTGTAGTGTATTGTATCAATCTTTGGAGAAAATAATGCATGTCTGTGGATGATTCTCAACCCTCTCTGTGTTCATTTGCATCCTCCTGATCTTTCACTACAAATTTTTTATCTGTGCATGATCTTGCATTGCATTTTAATGGTTTGTGTTTATTGGCAAGACATGTGTTCTTCATTCCTCGGTGCATCACCTTTGTTAGTTTAGGTTTTATTTTATGCATTTTCTTACCCTGTCTCCTTGGCAAGTTAGATTAGCATTTTTAGTAAACCCTCTGCATTTTTACGTGTGCATCTGAACAGAGGAATAGGAACCGGCCTTCATCCGGAGAGAATTTTTTCGCAATTTATGACAAGGTCCCACACTTGGGAAAAGCTCCATGTTATGCAAGTTCGCACTGAGAGTCTCAACCCATCGAGTTGCAGAGAATTCAGGGGTACCTTATTGATTGATCCATCAATTAGTTTTGGCATGCCCAGTGGGACCAAGAGGTCATTCCTTTTAGATTTGAAGGAATTTTTCAATAAAATTTGGACTTAGAAATTGCAAGAATTTTACAATTTCATATTTTTTTCACCTCCAAGGCTGAACTCCGAAATCAATTTTCAAGGGCTTAACTATGCTCAAAAAAAGTCAAAATTTCACCAATTGATAGATCAGGGGATAATCTTCAAAATGTATTCTTAGATTTTTGAGATTTATATTTTCAAAATTTCATGAGTTTTTTGTGTTTTAACTTTTTCCAGGGTGTTATATCATGTCCCAAGTTCTGACAATGGGTCTGTTCAGGTTTTGTAATGTTGCCTTGCATGACCTGAGTTCGACCTGTACCTTTTCTGCTGGATTATGGTAGCTGCACAACAAGGAAAGCGAATTGAAATAACTGTCTTTTGGGTCCTTCAATGTGCAGTGCTCTTTTAAATTTCTTTTGCCAATATTGTCAAGTTTGGTGTGTAACTTGGCAAAATCTA
The DNA here is from genome assembly GCA_019776745.2 of Taxus chinensis. NCBI lineage: Eukaryota > Viridiplantae > Streptophyta > Pinopsida > Cupressales > Taxaceae > Taxus > Taxus chinensis. The sequence goes on from JAHRHJ020000189.1 coordinate 84,335, forward strand.
GCCTTTTGAGGCTCGTTATCTAACACATCTGGTGACTCCAAAGGGATAGAATTCATTGTAGCCAACAAAAGTTTCCTAGGCATTCATGAGAACTAAGGAACCAGGTCTAATACTTGAGAATAGGGGCTAAATTCCACTTGCAACTATCACCAGGTTAGAGGAAGGAGAGGAAGAATGACCATAAAAGATCACCATCTCCACCTAAGTTCAAGGACTTTGTCTACACCTCCACCTGGTAGACCTTTTCTCGCATCAACTAGAGTTCTTAGGCCAATCATAATGGCACATCTACCATGAAATCCCTTTTTCAATTTCACAGGAAGTAGTCCACTTGCCCTAAATGCTCAGAATCAAATTCCAGTTGCATACGCTGAAGAATATACCCTATTTCATAGGAGAAAATCATACTACTCTTATTGCCACATCCAGGATATTGCCAATGCATGTGCAATCCATGAAATAAATGAAATGGATGTTGCGGTCAAGTTGTTGGCTTCGTCTTTTAAAGGTAAGGCCTTACAATGGTTTAAAGCCTAGCAACAGGGTCTATTACGAATTGGAACCAACTTTGTTCAGCTCTTTGCAACCAATTTCGGGGAGAGGGCAGACAATTTGTCTTTATTGGAATAATTATTTTGACAATCAAAAGAGCTCCTAATGAACAAATGACAGATTTCAACTTCAGATTCCAACGGACATATTCCAATACATGTTAGACCAATCGCCGAAGACGCATTCCTTTATTTCTTAAAGGCTATAAATTAAGACATAGCCATGATGATCCAATCAATGGGAAGGACAGCGCTACCAGGGGCCTATGACACAACTATCAGAGCAGAGAACTATTTGATCCAAGCTGGCAAGCTTGCACCAAGGCCACCAATGCCTCTCTATCTGGATATGGGAAATCCTACAACCAGTCAAGCACCAGAGTTGAATCCCATTCCAACTCCTAGAAATCAAAGCAATAATGAGGCATCGACTTCTTCAAATACTTCAAAGGAATTCCAGGAGGTCATGAAACAATTGTAGAACCTTGGAAATGAGCTAGTGACTATCAAAAGGTAGCAAGCTCAAAGTGCTAGACCTTATCAGCCTCAAGCCCAGTACCAAGCTAGGCCCCCATACCATCAAAATAGACCACCAAATCAGGCTGCAAATAAAAACCAAAACAAGGACAACCTCAAGCTATCAGGCCATTTCAACCATATGATCCAAATGCGGCTTCAACATCCTCAAGAGCCTTGGTTCCAGGCACAAAATAACATGGCACAAGAGTATGAATGGTGTTACCCTTGGAAATCTACCCCACAATCAGGTCAGCATGTTTCAATGGTGCACTAAATCAAGCCTTGATGGTGTAAAACCATTGGTGCATCTCAAGAACCAAGCCAAGAAGAGAATCATCAGCAAGTGGCAACAAGAACACCTCCAAGCAGAAACCACACTTGGCCAATTGGCAAACGGAAGACTTCTGTGGAGTTAACCAAGCAGCCTTTTCAAGGTGTAACAAACAACACATGGTCAAATAAGAGAAATATAGAGAGAGGGGACAACCATCTAATCTAGTTGTTTCTCATCCACTATTACACAACAAGGGGCTAGTAGACCAAACGCAGCTCCAAATGTGCAAAATCATCCTAAGTACCGGTTGTAGCAACCACATGTGCCTGTTCAAGCTGCCAGAAAAGGTTGTACCAAACAAGGGACAAAAAAGGATGATCATCCCCTTTCAACATCATTGATCAAATGAAGAAGACACATGTGAACATTTCCATGTGGGAATCACTAGCGATCCCAGGACAACGAGATTTATTACAAGCATGCAATGGCCAATTGGTCCACCTCAAATGTATCAAACCAGGGACATGAGAAAGTTCTCACTAATACAGTGCAATAAGATGGGTCATCCAAGCAAAAATTTGAAGCCTCCACCATTCTATGTGTCATTGATTGTTGGAAACCACTTAGTACACAACTGCATGATTGACTCAGGGGCAAGTAGTTCATTAATGCCAAAGCAAATTGTAGATCAACTGGGTCTTAAGTATGAACCTAGTGTATGAAAGGAGTAGTGTAGTTAGATGGAACAGCAGTAGGAACTGTTGGAGTCATCAAGGGTTAAGCCTAACACTACATTATGTCCTAATGTTACAGTTCTGCAAGATGTGTCTGTGATTGACCTTCCGCCACTCTTTGCATTGTGTCTATCAAGAGACTTCACTGGCAAAAATTGGTGGATATTTATCTGCTAGATTGGTCACACATGATTTTCAGGACAAGGTATGGAGCCAAAGCAACAATCAGGTCAGAACCAATTGCCAATTTCCATATTGAGCCTCATGTACCAAGTCCTATCAATGCAAATTGCTCAGCTTTTGATCAGGAGGAGTGTTCAAGTGATCTAGAAACAGGTACTAAGGTCGAGGGAATTCCTGATTTAACTTTGGATGAATGGGAAAACAAAAGTCATGAATTTGACCCATACAAGGAAATTGAAGAATCTGAATTGGGTATGTATTGTATACATGAAGAAAATTCACCCATTCCTGACATCATTCAGCCTGAACAAAAGGATGAAATGAAGTTTGGTAAATTTCTTTGATGGTTCGAGAAGCAGACAAGGCGTTGGAGGTGGTGCAATGTTGATTTCACCACAAGACATCAAATATTATTCAGCTTTCTGTTTCCAGTTTTCCTGTTCAAATAACACAGGCTGAATACGAAGGCATTGATTCATGGACTTCATTGGGCCAGGAAAAGGGGCATAAATAACTTGCAGGTGTTTAGGAGATAGCGAGCTAATCGTCAACCAAGTTAGGGGACAACATGCTACAAAGAATGACCTGCTCAAAGAGCTATAAGAATAGGGTATGGGACCTCATTGAGGATTTCGAAGCTTTCAACATCGTGTCCATACCTAGGAAGAAAAATGAAGTTGCAGATAGGCTCGCAGCAGTTGGAGCAACATTTGATGTGGTTGACAACATCAGAAGGGAAAAAACACAACCACATATCCATGTGATTGTGAGGCCAGCAGTTCTAGATAATAACACAAGCTGGCAGGTGTTTGAGAACAATCAGCAGATCGTCAATTTCTTACAAGAGGAGGCTGAATTCTTAGCTAGAAATCAGGACAGGTTAGAGCAGTAGTATGGGGATCAAGTAGTGCAGCTACAGACAAACAAGCTTCCCAAGGGTTTAGTAACATTGGAGTCTATCTTCAACCCTAACGACCAGTTCCGTAAGGAAAAGGCTAACATACAGGTCAAGAGAGAAGATTCAGGGCCAATTCCAGTTGGGGAAGGCAAAACACTTCAAATTGGTAAAGTGGCCACTGAGCAAGAGAAATCAGATTTCATACATCTTTGCCAAGAATTTCCAGATGTCTTCGCTTGGAGCTATGAAGACTTAAGAGGATTCGATCCAAATTTGGTACACAACATACCATAGAATTGGATCCAGATGCTAAGCCCACCAGGTAAAAGCAGAGACCAGACAACCCTCACATTGAGCCTCTAATGAAGAAAGAGCTAAACAAGCTAATAGAGGCAAGCATTATATTCCTGATCAAGCACTCAAGCTGGGTTGCAAACTTAGTTCCAGTCAGGAAGAAAGCGGAGAAATCAGGTTATGTGTGGACTTCCGAGACCTAAATAGACCATCTCTCAAAGACCATTACCCGCTTCCTTCAATGGAACAAATATTGCAAGTAGTATCCGGTTCAGAGAGATTCTCTCTCCTAGATGGCTACTCAGGGTATAATCAGGTGATGGTGAAAGAAGATGACCAACTCAAGACGGCTTTCACCACCAAATGGGGGACCTATGCCTACAAGAAGATGCCATTTGGGCTATCAAATGCTAGAGCCACCTTCCAAAGGGCAATGGATATGGCATTTAAGGGGTTGATCAATAAAATAGTTCTAATATATCTTGATGACATCACTATATTCTCAAAAAATGTAGCGGATCACCTCTTACATTTGAGGCAAGTATTTCAGAGATGTAGAAGATTTGGGGTATCATTGAATCCCAAAAAATGCATATTTTTGGCTCACGAGGGAAAACTTCTAGGCCATATTGTTTCAAAGGAAGGGTTAATGATTGACCCAGAAAGAGTTGAAGCAATTCGAGCATTGCCATTGCCAAGTCACAAGAAGGCTCTTCAAAGCTTCTTGGGAAGGATCAATTTTGTCCGCAGGTTTTTTCCAAACTTTGCAGCTCTCGTAAAGCCAATAACACTGATGTTGAAGAAGAGCATGGCATTTAAGCGGACATCTGAAGGCAAGGAAATTTTTGAGGCACTAAAAGAGGCTATATCTCAGGCTCCGACTCTCGTCAATCCAGACTTCTCCAAGGATTTCATGTTATACGCCTTTTGTGGTGGAGACACAATTTCTGCAATCCTGACACAACAAAACAAAGAAGGATTAGAACAACCAGTTGCTTTCTTCAGTCAAGGCTTGGAGGATTATGAAACTAGGTACTCTTTCATTGAAAAGCATGTACTTGTAGTGATCAGGAGTTTAAAGAAATTCAAGCACCTAGTCTCAAACAACAAGATCCAATTATTGGTCTCTCATGTGGGAGTCAAGGACTTCCTTCTAAACAAGGATCTGAATGAGAAACGTGCAGGATGGATCACTCGTGTCATGGAATATGACATCGAGATCAAGGTCATCAAACTAGTACGTGGAAAGGGACTATGTGAACAGCTAGCCTTGAGTCAACAAGTTGAAGCAGGTGATGAAAAAGAGACTGTCTTGGTACTACAGGATGGTCAAGAACATGAAAATGATGATGTGCCTACTCCTTGTTGGACTCAGAATATGATACACTTCCTACAGACAGGACTATGCCCTCCAGAAATGAGCAAAGCAAAGAGGAGATACTTCAGATTACAAGCCATTCCATATGTGCTTGTTGATGGTGTTTTGTTCAAGAAAGACATCAATGGAGTTCTATTGAGGTGCATTGGGACAGGTCAAATTGAGAGGGTGTTACGAGATTTTCATGATGGAGATTCTGGAGGACATTTTTCCCCACAAGTAACAGCTCTCAAGATAATGAAGGCAGGGTATTATTGGCCCATAGTGTTTAGTGACTGTTATACATGGATAAGAAAGTGTAAGAAATGTGCACTCTTCACAGGTAAAGAAAAACTAGCAGCGCTTCCATTGCACCCAATCTTGGTTGACCAACCATTTCTGCAATGGGGATTGGACTTCATTGGGGTCATCAACCCAAACTCAAGCCAAGGCCACAAGTGGATTCTCACAACAATGGACTATTTCACCAAGTGGACTGAAGCAGTAGCACTCAAAGAGGCAAACGAGTCTAATATACTAGAATTTTATGAAGGAATAGTGACCAGGTTCAGTGTGCCGGCCACTATCATATCAGACAATGCATTGGCATTCGTAGGTTCCAAGATTACAGAATGGGCTGTCAAGAATGGAATCTACTTGAGCACCTCTTCCAATTATTACCCATAGGGTAATGGACAGGCAGAGTCCACGAACAAAAATTTTCTAAAGATCATCAGGAGGACTCTGGATGAAAATCAAAGAACATGGCATACCAAGCTAAAATCAGCATTGTGGGCTGACAGAATAACACCAAAGAGGTCTATAGGTAATTCCCCTTACAAGTTGGTCTATGGAAAAGAGGCAGTATTGCCTATATCATTAGAACTGCCTGCATTGGAGTTTATGAAGCAGTTGGAGTTAGCTGAGTTCGAACCAATGGAGAACGGGTATGCAGAGTTGATGGAATTGGAAGAAATTAGAGAACATGCAGTTCAAACAATTGAGAAAGATCAGGCCTTAGTGAAAAGATGGTTTGATAAGAAAGCAAGAGCAAGGACCTTCCAGGAAGGGGACTTAGTTCTGAAATGGGATGCAGATCGGGCAAAACCAGGAAGGCATTCCAAGTTTGATTCCATTTGGAGTGGTCCCCTACATGGTCATGAAATGTAAGAATAGCAATGCCTTCCAATTGTCTACATTGGATGGAGAAGAACTCCCAATTCCAGTCAACAGAATCTATCTTAAACATTGCTACTGAAAAGGAAAAGTTTTACCCTTGTAAATATTAGCCTAGTTTTCAATTCCTCTAAGTGTGTATGCACATTGTCTTGTTGTAGTTAGGTTTCAGTTTCCCTAAGTGCTTTGGCACAGGTTTTTTTGCTCCTAGGTTGGTTTTCTACAGTTCAGCGTGTTCTCAGAGAAGGAGTTGCGGTATAGGGCTCAGGATCAGATATTAGGTCGGTTTCAGGTTATTGCTTATGACTCCATGCCCAATGGATCACTAAAAGGCCATTGATCTTCTACCTAGCAGGAAAGTAACCCTGTTGAGTCGCCAAATTGTTGTATATATTTACCCCTAGGTAAATATAGACACAAGGAAAACATGTCGGAAGGGTTGGAAAACCCGACGCAAGGAAAACATGTCGGAAGGGTCGGAAAACCCGACGCAAGGAAAACATGTTGGAAGGGTCAGAAAACCCGACGCAAGGAAAACATGGCGCAGAAACATGTCAGAAGGGTTGGAAAACCCGACATCAAAGGACATGTTGTAGGGGTTGGAAAACCCGACATCAAAGGAAATTGGGTCTCGGAGTCAGGAAAACAAGGCGGGGAAGCACGGGGCGAAAACATGTCGAGCAACCTTCCGAACCCGATGCACATGCAAGTTCATCTTCCACCCCGAAACAAAGGAAAGCTCAGAAATCTGGCGAAAGCAGGTTTCGGGAGAACGCAAACATCAAGCAGCATGTCGAGCCATCCTCCAAACCCGATGCAAATGCAGAGGAGAACCCCGAACCCGACAGGCGGAAGACCCCGACGCGGGAAATATTCAGATCGCCATAACTTTTTATAGGGAGCTCGGATTCACACAAGGTTGGACTTTTCAGAAAGCTCTCGGCATCCTCTACGCAACTACGATTGGATATCTTTAATTGGGTGGGAAAAAGTTCTTAAAATGCAAAAATACAGTTCGCCATATTTTGAGGTTGTTGGGGATCTCACCTACTGCCATGATGAGATGAGTTAGGTGCAGTCTTGGAGGTGGTTGGGGCAGATTTTGAATCATTATTTTCTCCCTCATTTTTCCTCATATAAATTGTAAGGAGAGGCTCTTGGAAAAGGGTTGGAAATTTTCGTTTTGCATCCTCCCTTCTCTCTTACTTGTAAGAGAATTTGTGGAGCTTTCAAGCCTCCCATATGGATTGTAATGTCGGTTTTTGCCTCTTGGCCATTGCAATGTACTGTATCGACCCTTGAGCAATATATATATGTCTGTGATTGATTCTAAACCCTCTCATGTATTCATTATTGTCATGCTTGATCTCTTATTGTAGTTTGGTTGCCTATGCATGGTGTTCGTATTGCATCTATGTGGTCTGTGTTTAATTTGCAAAACGAGTGTTTAACATTCCTCGGTGCATCACCTTCGTAGTTTAGGTTTTATTTTTATGCATCCTCTACCCTGTCTCCTTGGCAAGTTAGATTAGGTTTTTGGTAAACCCTCTGCATTTTATTCATGCATCTGAACAGAGGAATAGGATCCGGCCTTCATCCGGAGAGCTTTTCTGATTTCGCAAGGTCCCACACTTGGGAAAAGCTCCATGTTGTGTAATCACACTGGGAGTCTCAACCCATCATGTTGCAGAGTCCCAGGGGTGCTGCGTTTCAACACCAACATGACCTTCAAAGTATCTTATACATACCTACAAACTCTGAGATCTTGACAGACTTATGACAGATGTCATTATGAGATAGTGAGTCTGCTATGTCTAAAATATCTTCATCTTTTTATACGATATGCTAAGGGAGTAAGGTGAAAATTCCATGAAGTTGAAGAATACAAGTCATAGGTTGAAGCTGATTAGGTTCTTATAAAGCTCATCTTTGAATATAAAGTTGTTTGCCAATACACATTGAATCTTAACAGAGTTTGGAGATGTTTATAGAAGAAAGGTAAGCATATTGGACATATAGACATTGTTAGGGGGATCTTTGTGAGATGAAATAAGTAGAGAGAGTTAGAAGAAAGTGAATGTATAATCTTCATGGAGATGAGAACATAATTTTGAGTGCCAAACACATTTGAAGACTCAAAATTATGTTCAAGTTGTATGATCAAAAGAGCAGATTGATATGTTCAGAGAAGAGTGTAAATGAATTAAGGAGCTGAAACAATTATCACATCAGGTTGATGTATGCAACCAGGTGAAGAAGGTGATCAAAATTTTCTATGTTTAAAGTCTGAGTTGTAGCTCAAAAATTTAGGAGTGGGATTCATTACAAGTAGGTTCTTACAAAACAGTAGTCAAGTGGGTGTTTGACATTGAATCAAAGTGTGTGCTTCAAAACTGGAGTTTGAGCTTCAGGGTGAGTGGGTGCTCACCACTTGGTGAGATCATTGTAATTCTTGTTGGACAATAGTCCTTGATATTACTTTGATTTCTCCTTTCAGTGGGTTTTTCTCCCTTATGGGTTTCCCAACTTAAATTTGGTCTATGTGTTCATGTATGCTTGTCTCTCTTTCTCTCTCATAGTTGAATGTGCATGCTCATCATGTTTAATTGAATAAATGTAACTTGATTCAAAAGTTTTAAAAAGAACTAATTCACCCACTTTCAGTGCCTAGAATTTCTAACAACTCTTTCACACTCCTTTCTCACCTGTCATTTCCACATATGCACTCCCTCCAAATTTTGTCACTCCTAAGCTCCCTACCTTCAATGGCAATGGTGATCCTCAAGAGCATCTTCGATATTTTCATGTGGCGTGTCTATATTATGCGGATGATCATACTCTACTAGAAAAGCTCTTTCCTAGAAGTCTCCAAGACTAAGTTATGTGTTGGTTCTATGATCTACCTATTCATTTGGTAACATATTTTAGACATTTAGCTGATGATTTTCTTGCTCACTTTTCAATCAATATCAATTCAAAGAGATCATATGTTTAACTTGCACAAATCAACCAAGGATCTAATGATCATCTAACAACCTGTGTCTTACGATATAAGAACAACCTAGCTAGGATGACCAATGTACTCGCTAATTTGGAATTGCAAGATATTTTTGTGCAAATCCTTCTGTCTCCATTGCAAGAGAGTGTCATCTTTGATACATCTCCTTCATTTGATCACCTTTTTCATACTCTTAAGTTACACAAAAGCAAACTTATTACTATGGGAAAACTTAAGTATCATGATCAAACTTCATCATCTTCTACTCGATTTCAAAGAAAAGCTACTATTAAGCCATCTACCAAGACAAATGAAGCAAAATTTATTGTTAATGGTGTCTCTGCTCCTAAAAATCTTCAATAATAGCCTCCAAAGCGTACATTTATAAATTTTCCTTGTGCTTCGCACATTCTACTACCACAACTTATTGAGAGGGTAAGTGCAACAAGTTAGGGGACCAAAAGGGGTCATAAGTGGATGTCATGTTCCCAAAAAATAGAAAAATATCAACTTGTAGGGATTATTAACAATACGCGCACTCAAAATTAGAAAAAATTATAAAAATATGAATCATAGAATCTAGAATCTAGTTTCTAAAATACTAATTTTTTAAAAAACAGACAATTTTAGCTCTACTAAACACTCAAAATTCTATGACTTGCTTTTTTTTTTAAAAAAAAACCTATAAGATTGTAGTCCATTTACCCATGATTTGGATTACCAAAACTTGTTTTTTTTTCCTTTGGAAAAAATTTAGATGCCACTGTCTATCTTGGGAAGGATTTTATTTGGTATTTTATCGAGCAATTTTTTTTTAATGATTTTTTCTGTGAAAGTGGTCTGAAAATTTTTAGAAAACAGAGCACTTTCCATTTTCCCACCATAACTACATAAAAATTTATCAAAATCAAATACTTTTTTTGAACATGATGTAGACACCAAAATTGGGTCACACTCCCTTTGATCCCTCATCAAATAACCAGCTCAAACATACTCACCTAACCAGGGCCCCTTACACCCCACATCACTATTAATTTAATTAAATTAATATATATCCTCACAATATTTATTATCTAATTATATTAATTTCTACCCCACCACCTCACCTAGACACCTCATCCAGCCACCTCACCCAAGACCTATTCTTGGCATGTTTCCATAACTAACAATAACTAAGTCTTACTTGCCTTAATGAGCTAAGATTTGGTCCAACCCTAAAATAAATGCCTAAGATTTCTCTAACCACATCCCCACTCATTAGAAGGGAATCTTTTGTTCTAATCTGTGAAAATAAACCAATGTGGCCCAAGAAATAAGAGAGGTCTACCCATTTTAGTAAACCTAGGGAATCTGGCCTTAACCGACATCGGTCACCCCTAAACCGACTCTGGTCAACCCAGAACCATCGTCGATTACCATTTATTCACCTAAGAAACCTTTTTTTTTTGTTTAGCACATTCTGAGGGAAAGAAGGATGAGAAGAGAGTTGCATGCAAGAAAAACTAGAGTCTTTTCACGTACCCAAACATCCATGTCCAGCACCAAGACAGATCCAGAAGCATTGGCACTCATAATAACATTCAAGGAAGTGTCACTATTACACAAAGCTCCATTCCATCAACCGATCATCACCACCACCCAACCATTGGACCTACAACATTGGTAAGTGTTTTATCATTAATCATTTCCATTCCTATTCTATTCATAGAGTTGTTATCATTTATGTTACCATTCTTCTATTAACATCCCCATTCCTCCATAGCCTTCTTTCTAACAAATCCAAAAAACTCACCCACCCGTTTATCAGATCACCTATCCAGGCCCTTCCACCTCTCTAAGTGTTCTCAGTATTCCCACAGACCTCACCATCTCCTTCTTTAGCCCCATCTAGCCTCACCTAAACTCTATAATAAGGTTTTCATTGAATTACTGTCACCCTACGGTATCGACGACGGTTACCCATAACCATCGTCGGTCTCCCCTAACCGTCGTCGATTATACCCAACCAACATCAATCTCTGTGTTTCATGCCATGTGCCAATAACAAAACCAAACAACCTTTTACCAAATAACCTAAACAACCTTGAACCTGACCTTGACCAGTCCAGTACTCAGACACCTACCAAACCTTCAAATCTGACTATAGCCTAGCCTGTTATATTATATTTGCTTATTGTACTTGAATGAGATACCTAAATCATATCAACTACAATAGGACTTTATTTATTTCTCACATTAATTTATTTTAAACAGTGGATTGACAACCCTCTAGGAAGTATCACACTTCTCGGAACTAGCATGTGTTAGGCAGTCCACTGTCATATATCATTTAACTTCTCTTTTGTGGTCTTATTTTCTATTACAGGTAGTTCCTCCCAGTCAAAAGGAAGCTCTCACAATCGGCATTGGGTCAAGAATTCAGAATGTGTGCAACAACCATCAACTAACCAGCAATAACAAGTATTCCTCCTAGCCCATTACCCTTATATGTTTCATCATTCAAAACGTAAAGAAAACGGTGAAACATTTTGGCATGCCCGGTGGGACCCATCAAGGGTTCTATTGCATTTTATTCATTCCTAGGAAAAATTTGTGTGTTTGTTTCCCTTTAAAAGGCTTACACATTAATCTTCTTCCCTGGTAATCCTCTCTTCTTTCTTATTGCTCTAAAAGAAACATTTCTCTTGGTGCATTTAAAAGGAATCATTCTTCTTTCTTACTTTCTGCATTTAGTGAAAGAGCATACCCTCTCATATTCATTACTTGCTTCATCGAATGTAATCTTTTCAATTTGGGTTTAAAATTGGTTGCATTACATTCTGATTTGCTGCATTTAGCTCACATTAAAATGAAGGCAACCTATATGTTGGAAGTCATGCCCAGCTGATGGTTAACATAAAGAATCGTAGAAATCACATTCTCTCTCTCTGTTTCTTACCAAACTTACACAAAATTGAAATATACACATCTTTCTTAAACAACATCTTACTTGGGAACACATGCCCATGATCACATGATCAAATTGGTAGGTACTCCCCAACTCATTACCTCTGTCAATTTATTATCTCATAGGACGGCCCGCCCCCACCATAACATACCTGAAACCTCTCCTTTTAGATCTATTTCTTCGTAAGAAGCATTCCTCACCA